>JAZHYW010003156.1:0-54660 GCA_037355805.1 Ixodes ricinus
AACCAAAAAATGAAAGCCGTTTACAATTGACTGTAACGCCTAATTAGAGCGCAGCTCTTGAGGAGGAGGGGAAGCCACGGGGGGGGGGTCACGTGACCTCGGGGGGGGGGGTCACGTGGCCTGGGAGTCATGTGACCTCGAGGGGGTGGGGGCGGAGAAAATTTTTCGCTTGATGTAGCGGGGAAAATTTCCACTAGATCTAGCGGGGAAAGCTTTTCCGCTAACTTTTGCGGGAAAAATTTCCGGCTAGATTTAGCGGGGAAAATTTTCCGCTAGATTTAGCGGGAAAAATTTTCCGCCAGATTTAGCGGGAACATTTTTTCGCTAAATTTAGCGGGGAAATTTACCTATCATGCACCACGCAGTTACGCCGACGCCGACGCCGCTCGAGCCGGAAACGGGCGCCTAAGAGCTGCGCTCTAAAACAAATTCAGGGGCCACAATATTGAAGACGAGGACAATTTGGATATATCTCTAACATGGTCTTTATTCCTTAGATTCTCATCGTGATATATTTTAACCACGTTTGTACCCCATCAAATATCACAAATCCAGCTGTCAGCTAGCGCCCTCTATGTGTGTTGGCAATACTTCCTCTTGAAATTGCGCAATGTGCTTTTGCGTTCTGGACTACTTGCGTCTTCAAGGTCGTTCTGCTCTCGGTCGGGATTTTGAGGGTGAGCGCCTCCTGAAATGCAGGAGCGTTTTTTTTTCTTTGTTGTTGTTTGGTGGGCAAAGATATTTTGCGGGTAGCGCGGGTGTGATTAGTAAGTTGTGAATTGCTCGAGCGCGGCGTTGGGAGGACGTTCCGTTCTTTGTTGCTGTTTTTGGGTCGCACAAATGCGACTCCAATGGTTGGATATAGAGGGATTGCAAGAGGTTGTCTGCAGGCGGCCTTGGCGAGGTCTTGCCCTCAGCAGATGCTGGCTAGTTTTTGCAACCAGACTGACAGGCTTACGCAGGAGGGTACACTAGAGAAGTCCTTGTCGGTGTGGCGGAGAGCCTGTTGAAAGGACTTCGACGCCCTCAGTCCCAACCTAGGAACAGAGTGTCGAACCGAAATTTTTATCGGTTCGGTTCCGGTTCGGGTTCACAGATTTTGGTTCAGCTCCGGTTCAGTTCCGGGGAGCGAAAAATAACGGTTCGAACCGGTTTGAACCGCTAAACTGAGAATATATTTTCCGCGTTCCTTTGGCAATAGGCACTTTGTCAAGAGTGAAACGACTAACTATATAGCTTTTTATCATTTGCCGAATCCACTTTTTTTTTCAGGTACCAAAAATGAATTGCGTTGTTGAATTTCGATGAACCAGTAAATGAAAAGCCAGATTAACATATATGACTCAACGTCTATTTCTTTTTACCTCAGTCGCACATATTTTACCTGAATCTTAAGGTTATCAGTCTGGTGGGTCGTCTAAAATGCGCGTGATTAGTAAACCTTTGCGTCGCAATATTAAAAGTCGAGTCCTGCTGTGCTCTTGTACTTAGAAATTAATTAGTGCATACAATCATGAAATGGGCACGTTCTCGCCATATATATTCTGAAATCTAGATTATAAAATACGTTTCACAATATATATGATGACGATGGAACTGAGCTTAAAGCAATACTATTTTCAAAATGTCAGGAAAGTTTGAGGTCAAACCATTTCAATCTACCTTTTATAGAAACTCTGAGCGACAAGCAGAACGCTTGCTTTCCTGACCAATATTGTTTACTCTCAGCGCCGTGATGCAGGCGAATAATCATGCAGAAAAGAGTGACCTTCCTATTCAGTTCGGATATGACCTAAAATAGACCGCATTGAAGTGCACCTTTTCGACATAGCTTGGCGTTTGATGTTTGTTCTTGACAAGATGCCGGTTAATTCAAATTGTAAATAAGCATCACTCTTGCTAATTGGCGATTTGTTGTTAAACACAACAAAATGGTATTTCATAGTCTACTCGACATTACAGCTACTTAATTGGTCACTTTCTGACGGTCTGCGTGCGCAATCGTCATAGTTCTGCCACGCGCTACTGTGTATGTAGTTTGTTTTCATGAAGCCCACAGACACATAAAATTGTTGTTCATCAAATGAAAGAAGCAACAGACTTCTATATGTTTGAAAAGTTGAATATGCGTCAGGAACACAAGTTATTTAAATTAGCTTCAAAATAAAAAAAAATGCATAAGTTTCTCCCCAATTGCTTATACACGTGCCTCTCGAAGATAAAAAACGCCGGAAAAGAACCTTATGGTGATAGGCCCTTTATTTGTGTTGTCAAGTCTTCAGGTAGTAAGAAAATATTTGTTATTGTCATCAATAAATTTGACTGTATAAAGTTCACATAACCGCTTCAGACCGACACGGGAGGACGATACTCGAAAATACGCCATCTGTTGAGTCTGCGAAGCGTGCTTATTTGTTCGCTGTTTGGCAGTGTGAAACACCAGGTCGCGGGGTATGCCAAAAAGAACTGTGTGCTCACGTTATAGATCTGAAGGCAAATGCACGAAATGTGCAGAGAAAGAGAGAGATAATAAATTAAATTCTTTTAAATAATGTCATACATGACGCATGACTGCAAAAAGAACTATATAGGGATGCATGAATTTTAAACGTAAACACGTTTGACGTAACTCCGTTTGGTTGGGTCAAAAAGTTGAGAAATACAGACCTTCACAAGCCAAGTCCTAAACATTTAGTGGTCCGACGTATCAATAGGTCGGGCTCAATAGGTCGACAGCCCCTTAACCGTCGGCATGTGTCAACGGACTAAGGCACCTGAAGAAGAAAATTTAGTGAACCAAACGACACTGTGTAGATAGAAAAGAAGCTGCTGCTCTCCACGTGCAAATAGTCGCCCTTGATAAAAAACAAAACAAAAAAACAAATCGGTTTTGAAACGTCGGACTCCTTAATGTTCAGGACTTGGTTGGTTATGGTGCGTATTTCTCTAGTAAAGATGTGTGTAATGATGTTCCTAATTACACATAAATATCGCAAGGGACATACAATATATTTCTAATTTAAATCACATTAGGACATCGGACTGCACGAGCTCGAAACACCGCAGAATACTGTCTCGCGAGGCTAAAGTGATATTTGGTTTTACGGGCACTTGTTTTGTGGCCTGATATTACAACTCCGTGCTTTATCAGCCATGCGCGCTTTAACATTTTATGAGGCTGCAGCATATCAGCGCGAGACTGCTACATATACTGCACAAGGTTACAATTTGAACATCCCCTTTTGCTATATTTTGTTCCTGCTTTAAGGGGCATTGCAAAGGGACCAAGAAAATCAAATGCTGCTTCGAACGGCGTGCCAGTGTCAAACATGACATAGAATTCTATAGGCAGAACTGGCTAAATAGGCGCAAGGTACCCTGTCTGATCCTTTCAAGCACGTGACTCTAACTCATATATTTGCTTGAAACACCGGTAAATTGGTGGGGCGCTCACATCTTCATAACTGGATGTTAATTTCCAACACTAAGGAAGATCGCGCATGGTTGTTTCACGCTCTTGCCGTTTAGGTTCTCTATTGGCTCAGACCAATAGCGTCATCAACAAAAGAAAATGCGCTCAAAATTGTGAACCTCTTTCGGCTATTATGTTCAAAATACGCCAGATTTCTTGCTTATTTTATGTTTAATGTGTTGCTAGAGTCCCAGCCACTAATTCGAGCGAAAGCAATGCAAATTAAAACAAATGGCCAGAAAGGCTTTGCATGGCCCCTTCAAGTCCAGGTGCAGCCTATGCTAGCAACAAACACTAAGGTTTTGGCTAGGTACAAAGACAAAGTGTCGCGAGAATTACACGAGGCATATGAAATTAGGACCAGGGAGAAGAAATGTATAAGTGACACGTCCCTATCTTGATCTACAAATGAGTTTGAATTTTTGAAACGCGGGCTAAGCAGATAGGGTAAACGGGGTTTTTGTGGCTATATAATGTGTGAAGTTTCAATGAACTGCAGTTAAAAGTGCGCCTTCTCCTGTTTCCCTTCGTTTGTGTCCCTGTATTTTTTCGGCGCTTTTTGTTTGCAATGAACCAACTGGCCCAAATCTCCACTTTACTATGCTACAAGCACGAGCCTTTGGTCCCGACCACTTGCACTGCAGGAGCGCGCGTGCTTAGACGCTGAAAGATCGGAGCTCGCTCTTTTAGCTTCTGCTACGCTCATACTTAAAGTGAAACGGAGTATTGTGTTGAGAACATCACATTTCAACAGAAAACTGAACTGTTTAACATGGTTTGCACGTGACATCTTCGCACTATATGCGAGTGGTCAGAGATTTCTTTTTGCTGAGAAAATCAAATCCCGAGCTGCAAAATTTACGCTGCAGAAGGTTTGCGCTCAGTGCAACCCATGTATTTAGAAAAAAACATTATTCTTGCCTGGTGCAGCGTCGTGAGGAACGGCGCGAGCGTCTGGCACCCCGAAAACGCGCTATTCTGGCAGGAGTGATTTCGCAAACGAAGTAGTTTTGCAGGATCACGCTGTCTGCTCTGTGCCGAAGATGCGGAGCAGAGGAACCTTTACAACACAGTAGATTTTAACCCCCCCCCCCTTTTTTTTAATTTCACGATGCTCCTCCAGAGAAGACTTTTTATTTCTGAGGGACTCCTACCTTTGTTTGAAGGTGCCAATTCGACAATTATATGTGTGTCATTTGTTAGCAGTAATTCTCTATTTCGTTTATTTTGCGTCCAAAAACTGTCAAGTTTAAAGAAAACTGCGAGAATTTGAGCGGCTGCCGACTTTCGGCTGTCCCTCAATGGCCACTAGACTCTTTCTTTTCATGTATCCCTGCCATACACACTTGTAGTTCTATTTATCGTCAGATTAATAAGCCATATTTAGTCTTTTCAATGCTCTTATTCTCGTGGACAACTTTCTCAGACCGTTCAGCAACAACGAAAACATGTTTGAGTGCCTCAACGATGTGTACATGTAAAATAGTTCATGCAACAGTTTTTGCACTTTCAGTAAATACCACCAAAAGGTAGTCCCTGACGTTGATAGCTTGCAAAAGCACCCATTAGTCTTCCTCTCTGCTCAATGGCAGACTCAGAAAAAAATAAAGGAAAGAAACAGCTTTCCCCTCCTCAACTCGCTATTACAACAGGCGGCAATGTGATCTGACGCTAATTGTATACCGCCAGTGTTCATCATAGTCATGCGCTGGGGTTGGCAAAGAATAAAGCATGGGTTGAGATTTAGGCTTTATTAGAGTTCGGCTATTCTCATCTTTGATTGAACACGAGCCAACATGAATGTTTGGCGATGCTGATTGTCAAGAACCTGAGCACTCGGCTCGGGCTCATGACAACCGAGTACGACACGGTGTCGCACGACTCGCGGTGAAAAGTCGTGATGGCTAATGCCCCTGAATAAAAAAAGGTAGCGGCATCTTCTCCCTCCTCCTTTGACGCGCATACCTTTTATCTTTATGTTTTGCTTTTCTACACCCACGCGTCGACTGTAGCGCCGCCTGGTTTGGACCAAGATAGCACACGGCCGTCCAATACTTGAGTCAGAGCGCAGTCAAAGGCTGAAAAACACGCAAATACATATACACAGGCTAAAAGCGCACAGTCACTGTCTACCAGCCTCGAAGGATGTGCTGAAAAGAAAGTGAAAGCCGTTTACAACTCCCTGTAACGCCGAATTAGAGCGCAGCTCTTGAGGAGGAGGAGGGAAGCGTACGGGGGGGGTGCAAGTGACCTCGGGGGGGTGGGGGTGGAGGGGGTCACGTGACGTCACTGATGACGTCATCAATGATGATGACGATGACGATGCGGATGCCGTCATCAGTGACGTCACTGATGACGTCATCAGTGATGATGACGATGCGGATGCCGATGACGTTCTCAGTGACGTCACTGATGACGTCATCGGCATCATTATCGTCATCGTCATCATCACGTGACCTCGGGGATCACGTGACCAGGGGGTCACGTGACCTGGGGACCACGTGACCTGGGGACCACGTGACCTGGAGGTCACGTGACCCCACAGGTCACGTGACCTCGGGGGGGGTCACGTGACCTCGGGCGGTTACGCCGACGGCGACGGCGACGCCGCTCAAGCCGGAAACGGGCGCCTAAGAGCTGCGCTCTAAAAACACGATGAAAGCCGTGACGTTGCACAGTCGGTGTTACTTGATTGGCGACATGAGCTCATTGTATGCACTGCACTCCGACAGCATAGGCATTCCTTCCCCCTCCTCCTCTGACGCGCACACCTTTTATCTTTGTTTTGCTGTTTTACACCCTCGCGTCGACGGCAGGGCTGCCTGGTTTGGCCCAAGATAGCAGGCTGCATTCTTCAAAGGATGTCGCTACTTTTCTGTATAAATGGGCTTTAGTGATGGCATGTGACGTCACGGTGTCAACAGCGCTAATACATCTATATTCCGTTGCAACTCAACCAGGTAGGGCAAGGGAAAAGAAGGCCGGGGAGGAAGAAGCAGACGGAACGTTGGAGAAGAGAGGGGAAATTGACGTTCTGAATTTAAGTCGATGCGGTGAGTAATGCGACAACACCATGGGGTCACGTGACGTGGCATTATTTGACAGCATGTCTTGAAACCATGACGTCATGTGACCACGTGACACACGATTAATCGTAGTGCCAATACAAAAATGCCACGAAAACCCACAATTTCTTATACATTGCAATTCGGTTTATAACAATGTGATCACTACATAAAAATGCAACTGCCAATTTTTACTTCTCAAACACTGATTTTGTAAAAAAAAATACCGTGAACCGTTTTGAACCGGTTGCCGTTATATTTTTTCCGGTTCAGTTCCGGTTCAGTTCCAAGATGGCGGCGAAGATTTCGGTTCGGTTCAGTTCCGGTTCGGCTAAAAATAACGGTTCTGTTCCGGTTTTCGGTTCGGTTCGGTTCCGGTTCGACACTCTGCCTAGGAAGCAACCTAACGTGAAACCGGTGGCTCTTCCTTACATACATAAGCTTACGCACGGACTCAAAAGGGTAGCACAGCGACATGGAGTCCCCGTGGTATTCTCTGCGCTTTCGAAATGTACTATATGTGTTATGTGTCTATGTGCTAATGTTGATAGGGGTCGTTCGGAACACGGCTGCGGTAAGAAGCACAAGAACGTGTTTGTGCCGTGTGCGGTCGGCGTAATGTACAGAATTGAGTTGTCCTGTGGGAGAGTGTACTTTGGCCAATCAGGCAGGTGCATGAATGATAAGCTCAGAGAACACGCACTTTCGATAAAATCTCCACCATCGGGTAATTTGGCCATTCATTGTGATAGATGTGAGTGCTTCCTTCTTTTGGAAAAAAAAAACGACGATTGTCGCTCGTCACAGTCAGCAGGTGACTCGTGAAATATTCTAGGCTTGTTACATTTCTACGTATAAGGTTGAGTGCCTCAGTGCTCCCTTGATTGCGCTCTTCGATAAACAAATCGCGTTCTCGGAGAGTTGTGACACGTGCCCTTAGGCGATGGTCCGAGGTATGTTCGTCTTGTATTTTTACGCCGGTAGGTGGTTTTCCAAAAATAAACTAGTTGTCAGTCAGCGCTCGGTCTGTGTGTTCCTCGTTCTTTGTCCTCTGTACTCTTGGCGCTGTTTCCCTCTTCATAACTCTTCATAGCAAGCGAAAGGTTTCTTTTTTTGTGTGTGTGTTCGGCGGCGAATATATTTTACGGTAGCGCGTGTGTGAGTCATAAGTTGTCAATGGCCCGAGCGCGTCGTTGGGAGGGTGTTGCGTTCTTTGTTGGCGTTTTGGGTCACGAAAATGGGGTGAAAGATTTCACGCTTCAAGCGGTCATTGCATGAGGGCTGGAGTTAGCAACTGCAGGCAGACGAAAGCTACCGAAGCGTCAAATGCTATATACTGTCTTACCAATTCTTTCTGTTCGAAGTGGAAGAGGTAATTTAATCTGGCGATTTCGAATATTCTGCAGAGATACATTTAAAAGGTTTACTTATCTTAAATGCGGAAGACACGTACATTAGTTCGTCGATTTTGTTTTAATTTCGACATTTGCTTTGCATATCAACTTGTGACGGCTGATTTCTACCGTAATAAAACAAACATTGCGCAAATGTATTCAGTGACCCTAAAAACAGGACAAGCTTTTTGGAAGTAGGCGTCACACGTTGCTATATGGAAGTTGTGAATGTCTTGCGTTGAAGATTCCTTGTTCAACCCTAACCAACACGCTCTTGATTCAGTATATTATGAAATATAGGCGAATGTTTTTGGGCATGAACCCGCACACCTTTGATTGTGATGTGCGTCGATTGCACTGTCTTGGCTGCGTTGAGCCCTTGGTCGACTGTTACTGTTTGGCGGAGCAGAAAATCTAACTTAGAACGTGCAGCGGAGAAAGGCTCACCGGAGAGAAGCGCACCGGTGAAATACTCACCGCAAAACGGACAAATGCGCAGAAAAGTTCATTTACGAAATATTTTTTTCAATATTTAAAATGTAACATTCTCAGCATTGTTCGCACTGTGGTGTTCAAATTTAAAAGTCACGTCCGCGCTTTGCTTACCGTTGATGGTGCGCATTTTATGTGTTCGTATATTTTTAAGATCAAGTGTTATCATTTAGCGTAAGAAGAATAGCTTACTTTCTAAGAAAAATGGGGAATAGGCCGACGGATTCGCAGTTTTGCAGAATGCCAGCAATAAAAAAGGGGACTCGTTTTTCTTTTTGTACTTTTCTGTTAGCTTTTACATACAGACAGGACATTGATTCAACAGCTATGATCTCCGTCTCTGCACCCAAGCGACAACAGACCTCCAAAAAAGTATCAAGTTCGTCTTAGGCCACATCACCGTTAGAGGTCATTGGTTGCTACAAAGCAGAAGAAAAAACGTAACATGATATCTATACCTTTCCGCTGATAACCGGAACAATAATATGAGCTTATTCTTTATTTTTCTTTGAAAATAACAATATGTCGCATAAGCAGATGAGTGAAAAGGCTCCTGCCCAGTGCCATCTGGATTCTGGAAACGTTCTTATCGGAGATACAATTTTACTGCGATATGCTCTTAAAGTATATAAGAAACCAGACACCCTTTTCCTTGAAGCAAGTTCTATAAGGACGCATAATACAATCGCAAATAAGCCCCAAACCATTCGCTACTGAAAAAAAAAAACACGTTATATTGCCGAGCGCGAAACTGGCCAAGTAGGCAGCGCGCGCGTGGCCTAACGGTTACCGCGCCTGCCTCCCTCGCGAAAAGCCAGGGTTCGATTCCTGACAGCGACGTGTGTTTTGTTTATTCCTGCAATTCAGTGTTCCGGAAAATTCGAGAATCCTGTTGCTTGTTCGAAGTCAGAATGCTACGCGTCGAACCTTCTATGCCGATTATTCCAGAAGCCAATTCGTGTACATAAGGCTTTTCGCGTGGCGAGCCAGAGTCAGTTTCGCCCCAGCGTTCGACTCTGCTCTTTCGCCGACTTCGACGCCCGCGACTTTCTACTGTTATCTTTTGTTTCCTTCTTTATTTTTGGGCATAAGTTCGCCCGATTAGATATTTAGTTTACTCAGTTATTCACCGCCTCATCACTTGTCATTCGTGAAAATATCTCGAACTCTACACTGAAAAGAGAACGCTATACACCTGTGTCAAATTGGCTTAACACACAGGCATGTTTTAAGCAAGGTTGTAAACCTCAAAACTGCGCTTGAATGACTCAGTATATGTATTTTTTTATAAAATACAGATGGTTCTACAAGCTCAGATGTGCAGAACTTCCTGAATATTAGGTACACCGTTACACTTTCAACTCGTGTTTACGAGAGTACAAACATACAGGCAGCCTGGACGTTGAATATTCAGCCAGATTAAACAGACGGCGAGAAGGAGGAATTCCAGCAGGCACAGTAATTTATCTCATCCCGAGTAGAAAACAGTAAGTCGCCTTTGAACCGTCATGGAGAAGAACCCGGAAAATATTGACAGGTCGTGCTTTCTATTTTGAAATGGTGCGTCCTTTAAAAAATAAAACGTGATAAAACATAAATAGCTTTTACAATGAATATAGCTCGAGGCGGCTTATTTGAGGTCGTATTTGCCTGTAGCGTTGCCTTTAGACCCCGTAGAAAATCAAGCGTTGATAGATTTGCCATAAGAATGCCAAGTCGATATCTTTTTTCCAGTCTCTTGAAAGGGAAAGTATAGAATCGATAGGTAAAGTCTATAACCGTTATATAGACTTGCCTGCTTGTTGGTGTTATTTGTACATGCCACTTTGCGGTATTTTCAGAGCGGCCGTAAGATGGCCTAAATCATGACTAGAAACGTTGGACATATATCTTTGTCTTGCATATAAAAAAAGGTTTTTGCGATAAAGCTATTTTTTCAGAACGCTTGTTTACTGATCATAGTGTCATTAGAGAGTTTTAGTAGAGCGTACGCTAAGGATGGCGGGCCTTGCGGGCGCGTGCTCAATCCATGCTCGAAGTGACGGCACGAGCTCCAGCAAGGCCCGCAATCCTTAGCGTACGCTCTGCTAAAACTCTCTATTAAAACCGAGTCACCGAAGCTATAGCAAACTAACCTTGTATGAATACCTAGCACTTGTCACACAGTGGTGTCGAAAATGGCACCGCACCATAGTTAAAAAATTTAATCATTCATTTATCAGGAGTCTACAAATCATACGTCTTCGCAGCATCTTTGAGCACGCCAGTACCTTGGTCAATCGGAAAAATTTAATGAACTCCAGTAAGTTGCGACCCTTGTAACAACTCAGAGATATCAATCGTCACTGACAATCGTACCCCTACTGCATCATTGAGAATATTTAATCTTAAGAGGTCAGAGTACGATGGGGAAACGGAATAATCATATCAACCAAAGGAAATATATCTGCTTCTCTCGATGGTATACGCACCTATAGTAACTTCTAACAGCAAACACCTGAGACAGATCTATCCTTGAATATATTCATCTAGTCATCTTAGCAATTTAAGGTAATAACCTGTTCAAAACAGGTACCTTAGAGTTTGAGTTAGTTTAGTACTCTTCATATAATTGCTCACCGGGGGTGGCCCCGATCAGCTGATATAAACATTTTCACCCGCCGCAGAGTGTTATATGGTTCTACAGCACCAGACAAATCGCTGTCTATAGTGGTGGCTCACAACGCCCCTTGATGCAAATTAACATCCAGCTATTTAAACATTTCCACAACGCAATGATTACTTCACGTCGTTGAAAATTCATTCTATAATTGTGCGAATTTTCCTTCTACCTCGACATATCATTTTCTCGCTTCGACCATTAACATGAGTCGCATCCAAATGAATTGAATCGGAAAATACGACACATCTGATCACTTTGCTTTCTTTACGGCACTAATATTTTTCGCTATCTACTATTCGAATCGCACTTAAGTATGCACCTATACAAGCAGACCTTGCAGTGGGTTTATGCCTTTATTTGTGGTTGTTTGTTATTTTTTCTTTACTTCTATCCGTTTCGTTATTTGTATAGTGCTCCTAGCAGGTATTCACTAACTAAATAGTGATGATGATGACAATGCCAACAAAATGGTGCTAATTGAGCATCTCATTAGATAACAAAAAATCAGTACTATCATATAAAGAGAGCAAAAATGAGTTACACCCAGTTTTTGCTGTTTAAAGCACGAAATATATAATTTAAGGGCATCCTATACATTTTCCCGTCCTCCCGTCCATATGTTCGTACATTTCCTAGCTAAATTTAGCAGCAAATTGAGATGAGAAGCAGTCAGAGTTTCACGTGACATGACTTGAAACCGCCAGGTTACTATGGTGCCTGGAGCGCGTCTTCGACTGGTGTGTTTAGCGTCCAATGCTGCCCATACATCAAAAGTGGTTTCGAAGTGGCACCAAATGACGTCACAGAAGCCGTAGTGTCATGCTGTTGCATATCGCGATCCTGGCGGTTGGTCGTAGAAATGCTAACGAGAAGCTGCGAGTAACACAACCGAACGCGAGTGTCGCTGTCGTCACAGCGTCCCAACTTCTGACTGCCGAAGCTTCGATGGACTGCCACGCTGGAGAGCGACCTTCAGCAGAACAGGCGTCTGCCACATACACCACGGCTCTTGGGACGCCGCCAGGATCGCGACCGGCGACAGCATGATACTTTTATGACGTCATCAGACGGAAATCAAGGGACAACCTTTATGGACGCGGTAAACACACTAGTGGGAGACGCGTTCCAGGCACCATAATGTTACGCTACGTGGCCACGTCCATTTACGTCATAATATCACGTGACACTATGACTTGGAACTGATGTCAAGTTCCCCGCTTAATTTAGTGGGAAAATATATATAACATAAACTGACGCCTTGACACGTTAGAAACACGGCAGTGCTGCGTCATGGTGTCTAGTTTTAGTGGCTCGCGATGTCATTAGGACGCGCGACGTTAATTTCTCCGCTAAAGTGTGCGGGAAATAGTGTCGATCTCTCAGAAAACTACTGTTTAATGTCTTATCAGCTACTTTAAATAATGGCTTTTTAAATACTGTTTTTGACATATTTTTGGTACCTCTGAAAATTAAAGTTGGACGTATTTACGCGAAATTATGTTATTGTTTTGGTAAATGCTGATGCTTTGGTATAAGCTTGTAAAAATGACCAGCTATCTTTGGCTATAAAGTCCCATGATGCATGAAATGCAGCATGAAAGGAGCAATCGTGTTACTTTGTTTGCAAGACAATAAACAGTTTAATATAAGCCACGTGACATCAATATCCCTATTGAGAATCCGGCGAAAACTTCCACTAACATCCGGTGAACTTCCAGTGATATCTGGTGAAAACTGGTCAAGTTTCACCCGTTTTCATCTGAAACCAGCGAAGTTCAACAGTCTTTGCTGGAATATTTGCCAGCAAACTGATTTCGCTGGAATTTCTCCGGAAGCGGGTTTCCAGATTTCGCTGGAATGTCACCGGCAGCCACTTTCCTTTACCAAACGACCCGGTTTTGCTGGAAATCGTACCGGAAACGAGTGACTCGTTTCCCCGTTTACCGAACTTCACTGAAAGCCGACGCGAGGGGAGGGGGAAGCCGAGACGAGCTGGAAACTGGGTGTGTGATAATGGTGTTTAGAACGCATCAAAGACGAGTCCCCACGCACCCTTTCTCCCTCGCATTGGGATCGTGGGGAAAATGTGAGGGGGTGTTTTTGCTCTTTTGAAGAAAACCGGTTTCTTTGTCCCTCAACGAGCAACGGCCCCGAATGGACGCCCAGTGTCGGTTTCCCGTTCCATGTGCGCGAACTGTATCTTCCAGAGCAGCTGGGTGTGCGGATAAAAAGAAAATACCTTTCAGTGACCTGCTCCTTACGCCTTTGTCCGTCCGGCTTCAGAAGCATCCAGCGAGCGAAAAAGACGCCGGAGACGCCTATGTGTGGTGGAATAAGGGACGACGACGTGACTGTGCCCATGATATCTCAACGGCGGTGGATGTTTGTGCGCGTTCATGGTTTTCACTAAACGTGCTACTGACAGTGTGTGTGTCCGTGTGGTGCACCTGCTCGGTTTTTCTAGTTGAACTACCGTACAGCTAGGAATTTTTCCAGCGGAATTGTGAGTACCTTGAAAGATATATTTTGCGACAAAGAACTCGGTTGTTTCGATTTGGACTGATTGCTTTTTTCTACAGCTGTGCAAACGTTTTCTATGGTATCGACCCTGTGAAATAAAGAAATGGAACTTGCAGGTCTATATGAACTAACCGTCTAATTGTTAACGAATCGTCCAGCATGTGGTAAACATACACCACCCGCGGTTCACAGGCTTTTTCCTAAACGCCTTCCGTTGACGTCCGAAAAAGAAAAAAAACACGGTAAGTTCCCGTGAATTGCGGCAAATCCGGCGACTTTCGGTGATTTCTGGTGAATCCAAAAATATCCGGTGACTTCTGGTAAGTTCCGGCTTTACCGGAAGTAAAAAAAGTCCCATAAACTAGTAAATTAATTTTTACTCAAAATAAAATTCCGTTACAAACTTTTTTTAATAGGGTATGTATGGTAAAGTATAAATAACGCAATGCCAATTTTTCTGTTCAATTCAACGGATAAGTTAAAGTGATAGTAGGTGGTCATGGGTAATGCGTCGAATCGTTCACGTGACATCAATTTGTCTGCGAAAATCAACGTCAATCCTCCCGCTAGATTCAGTGGAAAAATTGTATTTATGTATATCCGATGTGGTCAGGATACGTGACGTCAAATTTTGAGCCATATGTAGCGGGGAAAATTTTTTGCCTATATGTCATTTCAAGCCAGGTTACTTGGCATCAAACTCGCCGCTGAGTTTAGTGCTGAAACTGAATTTGTGTTAAGGCCATGTGACATCGAACTCCCTGTTGAATTTAGGGGGCAATGCACGGACGGGCGGACGAAGAAATTTTTGGGATTGGGAGTTTCATTATAAAGCATTTTCATGCCTTAGACTAATCATTCCACTTGATCCGGATGGGTAACAATTTAGGACCATTCGTACAATCTTTTCCATGAGAGAGCCACCGGGAGGGGGTGACTGATACTGGCTTAGGGGAGGGGGGGGGGCGGGCACAGCGCGCGCTGTATACAGTCCAGTATTGTTTGGAGAAGAGGTAAATATGACAATAAGGCCCAACTGATGCGGCGCACACCTGCACACCGTCGGATCGAGCTCCGTTCCCACAGAAGGACGAAGAACCACCCTGGGCGGACAGCGCCCTTGCCAGCCCTGTCCTGAGCAGGCACGTTCAGTGGTTCTTTAAGATTGCTATAGACTGCAAGTCTTATATTAATATATATTCACATCAGACTACACATTTTTATGTATACGCAATGCCTGTAGTCCAAAGCACTTAGCTAACTTTATTTTAGACTGCAGCTCTTGGGCGCCCGTTTCCGGGTTGAGCGACGTCGCCTTTGGCGTAACCACGTGTTGCATTATGGGATGTTTCCATAATGACGTCACACGTGACACCACGTGTGACGTCACGAGCGTGACGTGACGTTTGACTTCACGTGTGATGTCACACGTTACTTGACCCTCGTGTCGTTACACGTTACATCACGTGTGACGTCACGAGGGTCACATGACGTGTGTTGTCACGTGTGACGTCAACGTTACGTCACGTGTAACGTCACAAACGTAAATATTTCCCGCTACATTTAGCGGGAAAATTTTACCCTCGTGGTGTCACACGTGACATGTGACGCCACGAGAAAATGCTGGTCATTTAGAGGGGAAATTGTTGTAAATTTCCCGCTAAATTTAGCGGGAATATTTCTTCGCTAAATGTAGCGGGAAAAGTTTATCTTAATTTAGCTGTAAATTTAACGAAAATTTCCCTCTAAATGGGAGAGGAGCAGGAGAGCAGAAGGGAAGGGTACAGAGGGGAGGAGGGGCGAACCCTCCCTTCCGTACCCTCCCGTCCTCCTCCTCAAGAGCTGTGTTCTAATTTGGCATCGCAGGGAATCGTAAACGTCTTTCATTTTTTTATATTCTTACTAAGGGTCGTCCTTGTGTTAAATATTTGAATGAATATTTCGTCTGGGATAGTCTTGCTAAATGTGTATATACACCTTTTTACAAAAGGGCGCTGCCATCTTGAATGCGTCACTTCTGGTTAGGGGAAAACATTGTTTTGGTCTCTCCACGGCGCTGGAAGGTGTTTACGAAAAAATGCGTGATTGTCACACATTCTTGTTCTGCCTCACCTTTATTTTCTCGCATATTCCAGGTTGAAATGTTTCATTATTTTTTCGTTACACATACAACATACGAAACCCACGTGCCTGAGAACGACAGGAAACAGAAGACGTCTATATTGTAGCGGTGCGGCCGAGACGGTTGTCAGAACCCACTGAGGACGACGATAATGCGCGCGCACACGGCACAGGGCCGACTCTTAATCTCTTCTAATCTGGCCATTGACATCACTTTAGTAAATCAAACTCCGTAACATTGGTGGCATACGTGGGATTTCTGGCATGGCAGCTCATGATACCCCAAAAACTTCCTCTCGGGAAGAACATCTGCATCCTGGTCAGCGCCGGCGTCTAATGGAGCCGTAGGATCGCGGCTGGGCCACTTAATGACGCAGATCTTCATGCCTGACTTCCCGAACAAACAAGTTACATCTTCGACGTGTCCCTCACTACTACTCTCTGAGCCTGAACTGAACATCCTCCGTTGGCCGATGGCCACATCAGCATCTCAGATCTTCAAGCCAACAAGGCGCGTAAGTGCGCGCTATACTTCGTTTCAGCTTGGGTCCAGACGCAGCCGATGCTACGAGCGCGAGCGTGTGGCCCCGAACAGTGCTTGCCTTGCACGAGCGCGCGTGCTTGGCAGGGACGCTGAAAGCCGGAGCTCGCGCTTGTAGCATCGCCTGCGTCCGGACCCAAGCTGAAACGAAGTATAGACTAGTCTTTCTGACCGTCGTTGTGGTCATTCAGCGGATGAGGTCATTAGCGGCAATGTTCACAAAACGTAACATCTTCGCGTGGGTCTCGGCCTTACCGGCGCATTTCACTTTCGGTGATCATTTTCAAAATGACCAAATGTGCTGTGATGTTTTGCACATATATGTGTGCCGGCATCAGAAATCTGATGAAACATGTTACCAGGGGTGACGAAAACTGAAGCTACCGGAAGTCAGGTGACAAGACTCCGTTCATCTATTGCAAAAAGCACCAATTGGTTGGATTTTGGTGTTGCGGAGGAACTGTGACGTTCGTGCGAAATTTGCATGCATGCAGAAGAGCACCGGCAACGACACCTGCAAGAAGAACTGTCTATCTTTAACCACACGTGGAAAGGTTGCTTAGCAGTGTTAACCATCCTAGAAAGGAACATCACAAAACAACTTCAGAGAGGAAAGAGTGTAGCGGTGTGACTGAGGCGCGTGCCAGAGCCCACTGAGGACAACGACGACGCGCTTGCAGACGGCATGGGGCGCACAATCTGTTCTAATGCTGGCAATAGACAACACCTAGTAAATTAAACTCCGCAAGAATATTATGAGTCATTATCAATTGGGAGGCATTAACGGTTTTAGAACTACTCACCAGTTTCAGAGGTTCCATATGCACCCATTGATGTCCACGACACATGAAACTCCAAACTTCCATTGCTGAAGAGAGTGTGACGAAGGATTCTGAGATCCCGTACACGTTGAGGCTCGAAGTCTGTCTGGTTTATTTCGCGGTCCAATTTAAAAGCTTCCGCCATAGCTGACCAAGACAGGTACACAGTCGTCTATGAGTAAAGGCGTTGCAAGTAAATTTATTCTAATAGTAATAAAACTGCACTCAGTGGGGTGTATTCTACAGTGGTAACCTCTAATCTATGAGGAAGGCGGAACGGACAAACACAAATCTCTAAAGATTGCTGTCGTTTTATTGCAGAAAGACATACGCACGACCAAACGAAGAACTTGCCGGAAGTTAACATCATTGATCTAAACAATTTGGCTGCGCTTGAAGCTTCCTGTTTGTTCATCTCGTCTTCCCCTCGCCTGGGGTTAACTCTGTCAATCTTAAACCAGCACGCTTGCACTCTTGCCTCAGTTCTATGGTTTCGCATGGTCTGCTCCATATTCATCAACTCTCAAAATTGCACAATTTAATGCCAAATGCCTAAATGGCTTGGTCAAACGCCGTTTTCTTTTTGATTATAGCATAGCCTTGCATACAAAGTTGAGTATACGTACACGAGCTTGAGTTTCGTCTTTCAACCTGTTTTCGTTTAGCCATAAAAGTTCTAATTACCACTATGTCAGTCGAAACAAGTTAAGCCCCGCGCAACATCAGTTAGTAATGCAATAATGATGTAGCCCCCTTTCAAGCACGTACTCTGTGACCGAAGCTTGGCGCTCGCGTAATTTGCTATTACTGTGGCGTCGTTGTTACTTCTGTGCCGCTTTCTGACCATGTAGGTATGTACGTCAGGGAGACGCCTATTTTGGCCCAAGTTTGGCCATCCCAGGGGCCTAGCTTGGGCCTAGTATAGTTTTGCTCTGAAGCGTTAGTGCCAGACTGATTTTCTTCGGCTTTTCGATAGCGTATACTTTAGTATGCCATATAGATGCCAAAGTGCCATGCTTCAACCAGAGGTGCCACGAATCAACCGAGCAACCAGCGATGATGCCCAATGCTGGCACTTGATTCAAAATTTTGGCGAAAACATGCCTCACTTTGGTATTTCTTTGGAGATCTAGGCACAAAAGTGCCAGATGACAGCCAAGCAGCCAGTCAGTGAAGCTTAACTTTGGCACTTGTTTGGCAATCTAGGCCCAAGATACCCCGATTTAGACCAAAGAAGGTCAAGTTTGGTTTTGTCTTGGCTTGTTACTGTTTTACAAGGCTATATATTCCCAAACAAAAAGCTGACTTTTCCCCAAAGAACTCTGCTACCTGTGTGAATACAATTCTGAGACTTTTTTAGGTCAACAAGAACTTAAGTTTGGCTGGTTGGTTTGACATATTGAAGAGGAAAAACAGCCCAAATGGCGAAAGGCATGTAGAAAGAGCACACACACACAGCGCTGACTTAAAACCAAAATTCTACTTCTACGTGATACAGCAACTAAACATGACACTAGACAGAATAGACCCAAAAAGAAACAGCCCGATAACCTATCTCCCCTATCATGTCCTCACACGGATACACAAACTTGCCCAACTTCCTAATAAACTCAACCTCGTCACCCGCCATTGCGATGGAGCGCTTAGACGCATTGCGGCGTCATATCTAGCAATAAAAAAACCTCGTCAATATCTCTGACAGTCTTCCTTCTGTACTGCACTAAAATATCGATGTCTAGATGGGTATGCGTGTGTCAGCATAATGGTGAGATTTGTGCTATCGATCATTTGTTTTCTATCCTCTTTTGTGTACAACCTGTAAACCTGTATCAGGTTTATTGCTGATACAGCAATAAACCTGAAGTACAGAAGTAAAATTACGTTTGTAAAGCGTGTACTTGATGGAACGAACTTTCGCGGCAAAAGTGACGCGGCAAAAATCTAGAGCAACGCGCCGTGCGCCGCGTATTCTTTCACAACTGAAGTCCATGAGACAAACAAGCTGCGAATGCCGACCAAGGAGGTTAAATAAGACTTCTGGAGTGGCGGCCTCCCACACTGTCCCATGCGCCCGGGTGAAGCCAGTTTTGGCCGCCAGCGGCCATCTTACTCAGGGCAAAAAAGAGGCGGCACTGGATTCGGTGCTTCTGCACGCAGAACTGACCGATCACACCTTTAATGAGAGCACGCTCTTTACTGAAGCGCACAATAAAAGACGACAAGAGTATCTTGTCCAATGAACATTCAAGTCAACTCACGCCCGTGCGTAGCTTCCTGTGCTTTTCTAGAGATTTGGTTAAATTCCTCGAGCACGACGCCAGCTGCCAGCTGTTCACTGCTGTACATGGTAAAAGCCGCGACAAAACCAAAAAGGACAACCGCGATACTTTTTATGCCTCGGGGTTTAGTAGGTGCCTACCAAGGTTGCCTGTACTCTTTGGCAATGTTTGTTTTCTGCCAGTTTAGGCGAACTGAGCCACACGCCTGTTTCGACCGGTTCAAATTTGAATAAATGGTAACCAACGCACAAAGAAAACAAGTTTCAAGTACTTTTTGAGATTTCTGAAGTGACTTCTACTATAAAACGACTGCATGCACTTGAATGTTCAATTCAAGAGTTTATAAACCGTGACTACCCCATGCTTGTCACCTGCCAACATGGTGGTAACTCTCAATGGCTTGAGCCCAGTCCGGTAGTTAAGTAAGCCTGTGGGGTAGTTACAGTTGCCAAACGAATGATGACAAGGGGGGGGGTGCTCACTATATTTTAGAGTGTATAAGGCAGCTTTATGAAGGTGAAAATAAGCTGCGACTGCAGAGTACATTGCCGACAATCCCGTGTAAAGACGAGCGATGGGAAGAGCTTGAAAAACAAGTAGACACAGCCATGGCCCAGCTGCAACATAGTATAGTTACAGGGAAGGCAGTGTCACAAGCGATAAATTAGACCCTCCCAGTCCTAGTCTCCGTGGCAGTGTACACAGTTTATGCCGCTTTGAAGAAAGCCGAAATGTCAAAAATGCAGGGCGGCTCTTACCATAGAAGATAAGACGGCAACAGTTTCACTCTAGCGCAGGAGAACTACTCTCTTCTCTAGCAATTGGATCGAGGGGGCTCCTTTATCCAGCTATGTTCGCCGTTAATGCCATGGCACACAATTACGTTGTTGCTCAAGAACTCTACAAGCAGGCAGAGCTTCTGAAGGTTCCGATCCAGCGTCAGTTTGTCACCGAGTTTACAATGGAACTGCTGTCTACCAGCGTGACATCTGACTTCGACGCATGTGAAGGACACACAAGTGAGCTCGTGCTGAAGAACCTGTTCTGGTGCAGCACGAACATTGTGCTGAAAAACTTTTGTGGAAGGGTGAACGAAAAGCTTATGAGGCTATTTCCAAGTCAAAGAAAAGAAACTGTGAAACCCTAAAATCTAAATAATTATTTTATATTCAGTGCAACAGTTGTCATAGCATTATTATTGCATTGCCGTATATCTGCTGCGTCTTAGTGTCGCGAAAGCTACAGAGCGGAATCTAAGTTGCTTGTGTTTGAATTGTGTCAAGATGGACACAAGAAGAAAGTAGGGATACACGAGAATATACAATTTGAAGCTTTCAAAGGTAAGATTTCAAAGGTACTCATGAGCTCCCTGACAACAATCATTTGCAGTTTTTAGATATTAACATCACCATCAACGAGCGACGTGTGTCCTGGATGTATCGACCTCGCGCGCTGAAAGAGTTACTTCCTTTTAATTCAGCTCATTCAGAGACTGTGAAGAGAGCTATTGCAACTTCGTGCCTGGAGTCTGCACTGCTGAAGTCTTCTGACCATCAGGCGGATGCTAGTTTTAAATATCAAATTTCTAGACTGGAATTGGCTGGCTTCCCGTGTTCGGTCTTGGTTTCTGTGGCGGAGACCGCCCTACAAAAAATGAAGGGGTTGAAAAGAAAGGTTCCAACGAGGCAGAGAACAAAAGACCAGAAGTTATTCTGTACATCCACAAGGTTGCCCACAATCTGAAGAAAGTTGCAAGCAAGTACGATGTTCCCGTTGTGTTCTCTGCCCCAAAAGAAGTTGACTGGGATGTGCGCCCGCATTTCTGATGAGAAGGCAAAAGCACCATGTGATAAGAAACACGTCACCCCTTACGTGGACTGCACAGTGGGTGTGGTCTACGAAATCCCACTGAGTTGTGGTAAGGTATACGTCCGCCTGCAGTTGTAGTGTTACTCCGGTGCATCAATGACCGAGCACGGGAGCACGCATTATCAGTAAAAATAAATATGGCTCGCATTTGCCAATACATTGCACCACATGTGGCTGTGTTCCGCGACTTCAGCAGATAAGGATACTACGGAGAAGCCGAGTGACGGTCGCTCGAGAGCTATTGAAGCTTTCTTTATCAAAAAAAGGTGGGACGGCATGTGTCAGCGACACTTCCATTGTACTGCATTGTAATGAATTTCAGTTTTTTAATGATAGTGTAAAATGTTAATCAACTTTACGTGGTGCTGCTTTGCCTGTCATGTGTATATATATGTTTGCTTTTCCTGAATAAAACTAGTTGAAAGTTAGCGCCTGTCCTGTATAGTTCTTGTCCTTGTGTTTTTTGCGCTGTTTTATATGTTTTACTAAGTTTTCTTTGCTTAGATGTGCTAGCAGTTGCAGACTCCTCCACACGACTGCGCTTCCTTGTGTTTTTAGCCTTTGCTTGTTCTCATGTATTTGTTCAGCGAATCAGATGGTCTCTTTCCTGTTAATTGTTCAACTGCATTACGGTGCCAGCTCGCTCCATACTGGAAGTTCAGCGTGGCTCCGTGGCATCGATGCTGGTAGGATCCCCTTCGCGAGCGGTTGACTTGCTTGCCCCTTGCGAATTTTGCAACTAAAGACATCACACACTCCGCAAGAATGCTTGTGCTGTTGGTGATAAGGCGATGAGCCTTGTCAGCGATTTGATTTGCGGCAGACAATATTTTTGTTTCCAGCATATAAGGCATTGCTGCATAGACATCTGTCCCCGTTGTGCCATCGCAAAACTAGCTTTTGCAGCATTCATGATGGCCAAACACGTGTTTAGGACCATTAATTATGACAGCCTGGAGCTGCATTACGAGATCTTTTGTGTACCTGAGTCGGTCTTGAGGGATTCCTTGCCAGTTTGACAGCTGTGTGGCATAATGTGACACAGCCTTCCAAGCACCATTTTTAATTCTTTCAATGCGAGGTACTGAGAGGAACTTTTCATGATGTTTGCTCTCCTTGCGTATGTTGAAGAGCTTGGTTGTGTAACACTGCACAACATGGTTGGCACATTCAACTTTCTCAGCGAGATGGCCGTAAGAAACATTGCATAAGATATAATTATTGATAGATGAATCTCCGTCTCCAATAAAGGTGCGATATTGCAGACCGTGCATTGTTTTACTTGCTTGAAATCCTTCGACTAGGATATCGGACTCCATAGCAGTTGAAGCAGTACTGCAGTTCTTGTAGCAGGTGTGCTTAGAAATAATAGCATCTTTCTGCTTGTAGTACTCGCAATAGCTGCAGAACTTGTTCCTTGCTCCTATGTAGAGGATTTTTGCGGTCGCTGCACCGATTAACACAGCAAGTCCTAATTTAGCTGAGCGGCGCCCATGACTCCAGTGGGACCAGCCTCCGTCAACAACTACGGGTATATATGCTGTGGCACCATCTTCGCAGACGTGACCTTGCTGCAAGCCAATGCTCTTTCTTTTTCCCCGGCCTCAAGGATAGACTTCATCAAAATGGCTTTCCAGTTCTGGAAAAAAAAAAAAAAACATTAGAGGCACTTTTAGCAATCAGCAAACCAGAAAAAATGTTCTTGGGAAAAGTGCAAGAACTTATTGTAAAACGTATGAATTATTCAACCATTGGTGTTGGTATCCTCAACGCATAGCAGCAATGTAACAGGTGGCCAATTTTTCGTAACTTGAAATGCACCGCTGATGGTGATAATATACACAGGGTGATTCACATAACAATGCAAATGTATCTTATACCAAGGACATATCGAATAAAAAATGACTCCCTCCAAATATGATTCGCACCAGAGGTAGGGGTACGAGTGAAACGCGATACTGAGCAACCTAAGTAGAAAAAAACATATAGATAAAAATTTCGGCATTACTTTCGGTTGAATTTTTCATTCGACTTCATTTTCCAAACGTGCAACACGTGCATGACCCAGCCTTGACTTTAGCTATAATTTAGTTATAATTATTTGTAGAGTTGAAGCTAGCGCGGGCAGCACGTGATGACATTTTAAGCGCGAAAGACGCCTTTCGATGCGCTTGTTCCTTGAATAAAAATGGCAACCGTCTTAAGAAATAACATTAAAATGTTAAAAGAAAATTGCACATCTGTACCTGTCCCAGTCCTTCTTCGTGGCGTAGAAATGCATTCTTGTTAAGAGTGGGCACCTCCAAGACAGCATAAGCCTCTTCAAGATTTGAATATCCACCACCAATTGGCTAGAAGGCCCAGACGGCGACATCATTCACTCCCAGTTTCTTTTGCGGAGTAGTGATGGATGTTGGCTCCAAAACAGGGTCTGTTGAAACAGTCCTCTGTGCACCACATTAATTAGATATGTACACAAATTCCGACCATAGGCCTACTCCCCGCTCATAGTCAAATATGAACCTTCCGTGCCTATCTCAGACACACTCATGCCGCTCTAATTCCCGAAAGCACTTGATGAAGTGGTTAGGAGTGATTATCCTCCTGCTGGAGATTGTGGCTTCCTCAGTTGGTGTTGTTGTCTTGGAGGACGACTCAATAACCAGTTCAGAGAGCTCTTCATCCAGAGAGAAGCAGGAGAAGTCATTCGTAGTTGACGCAGCAGCCCCATGGTTCTGCTCTGCCAACTCCTGCTCGTGAGTGCGGGATGCTGGCCTCTCCTCATCCTCTTCCTTGCGTCTAGAGTATAAAAAAACATTAAGGGCCCTTCCAATATCGGAGGTAAGATTTCAAAACTTGTGGTTTGTTTGCGAACACCCTTTGATGGGAGAAGAGAACAGTGTTTGTTTTGCATCAGCAATTTTAAAGTGGTCTATGTTTACTTGCCAAGAGTTTTAAGTAAGCACATATAGCCATTTACTGCCAATGAGGCAAACGCTGTCGGGAGGGCGATTAGAAAATATTTATTACTATTCAGACACGTAGCCAGGATATTCATTCGGGGGGCGGGGGCAGGAGGGGGGGGCGCCCATGACAAAATGCTGTATGAGGGGAGGAGCAGAGGAGGCCCTGCAAAATGTAAGATTTGAACGAAGCCTGGGCCCCATGCACTCTTCCCCCGCCCCCCTCCTAAATACGTGTCTGTTACTACTTACAGAAAACATCGCATGGATAAAATAACACTACTGCGTCGTAATAACGACATTCCTACCTGTCCATATCTAGAAAAACATTATTTGTGTTTCGAAAAGAAATATCTATGCCATCAGTTGTGAAATCCATAACATCAAAGATATAACTGACTCAGTGGAAAGATGCCTATCAAGCAGCCCTCTCGGAAAGTTGGAGTTTTACTCCGCTGAACATCCCTATTGCCATACCCAGTAAACCCACTCATGATTCTCACACATGATGCAATTACGTTATATTGTGCGCCCCAGGTTAGGTCATTTAGAAGAAGTAAGAAACATACCTTTTTAATCAAGCGGCAAGAAGTGCATTATTGGCCTTCTTCAACCTGGTACGGCTTGACTGTTTTCTCGAGCGCTGTCTCGATAGCCACGACTGCTCTCGGGCCGGGAGCGTTTGAAGACGTCGATATCTTTTTGACTCTGTTTACAGCAGAGGCTGCTCCACACTAATTGCGGCTATGAACGACGTGCACTTAAGCGTAGCAAGAATAACAGCGACGATCGCAGGACCACAGAAAAGCATGCAACGATGGCGACGACAAATTACACCACAAACGTCGTCGTCATTATAGAGCCTCATCGTCTAATCATTACCTCGTCATCTCATATTGCTCGTCATCTCATATTGCTCAAAATCAACAGCAAATACAATAATTTACGCCATACTAAAATCCAAGAATTGAAAAATTGAGTCGTTTAGTCCTTCATTATGTTTATTATTTACATAATGTTATTATATCACATTACCTCAAGACGATCGACGTCCATCGTCGATCTTCAGATATACCTGTATATAAATTGAACGCACAATCACAAAGAACACAACGTGCCGCCTTTTTTCTTTGGATCGTCTTTTCGAAGACAATCCAAATATCGTCTTGAAAGATCGTCAGAAGAAAGAACGCGCGACGTAAGCTCGCGTGTTCTTTTTTTGACGACATTTGGAACGGTCACACATAAAACTCGCGTATCTGCTATCAGGCCGCTTCGTTCTCTCATTATGTGTAGGTGGTTATCACTAAATGAGCTAAATATTGGTGTAATGTTTTTATTTACTCTTCGTTACAGCTGAAGCCCAGACGCAGCCGATGTTACAAGCGCGAGCTCAGGGCTTTCGGCACCTATACTCTGTTTCATACTTAGCGTGCAACGCTGTCAAAGCTGCTGCCGTGAGCGCGTGGCTTCATCTATGGTTTTGTTTGCGCGCGAACGCGTGCAAATGATCAACGAGAATAAGCCCGACGCTCGCGCCAGTAGCTTTGACAGCGTTGCACGCTAAGTATGAAACAGAGTATAGTGCCACTAAATAAGCTACGGTTCAGAGTAACGATACTTGCCCACACTGTGGCTTAAAATCATGGTTGCCAGTTAGCTGAAGCTTTATCTGAGATCACTGGAAACGCTTTTCCGCGCTCCGCAAATATTTAAACAGTGCGCGACAGAGCAAAGCAATATTACATGAGCTTCCTAACACCAAATCTAATGCTAAGGAAGTCGCACTTTTTTATCATGACGATCGGCGGTTGCGTCTGCTCTGCACAAGCCCAAAAATGGCGGCGCTTACAACAATGTCGGGGAACGGAGTGCCGGTACTCTAAGCACTACTGAATCAGTGGCTCTGTCAGCACCTTGCCAAGCACGAGCGCTTGTCCAGTACACGCACTGTTCACGGCCATATGCTCGCGCTTGTAGCATCGGATGCGTCTGGACTTCAGCTGAAACGAAGTATAGTTTTAGTTTGAATCATGGGAAAGGAGGTTCACGGGAACAAAGAAAAAGAGGCAGGCGTCAAAAGGTAATTGCTTGTGGAACCCACGGGGCGTACGTGATGGCCCCTCCAGGCATTACAAGTTCCTTGAACAAGGGTAGAGTGTACTAGAAAGTACGAGCGGGACGAGCTATAGGCTCCGCTCATACTTTCAGTTGCACCTCAATATGTGGAAAGCGATCAGGTGAAACCAAGCCACTTTGATCGCAGCACCACCTTCGCTGCGATCAAGCAACGACACAGGTCAAGGTCATATAGGCAATATAGCCCCTTAGGGGCTATATTGTATTTTTTAGGATTTTGACGTCAGAGGTAGCGTCAAGGACCACGCACGACCACGCCACGACGTCATCGTTGACGACGTTATGTGACGCCAAGATGCTGTCGTAAGGCCGTCGTGACATATCGAGTCGCGTCCAGGACGACGCCGTTTGGCGTCGTCCTGGACGCGACTATGTCGTCCAGGACGCCGCCGATATGTCGTCCAAGATGACGCCGTTTGATATGTCGTCCAGGACGACGCCAAACGGCGTCGTCCTGGACGACATATCAAGTCGCCGTTTGAACGCGGCCGTGACGTCGCGTTGAGGACGACGCCGTTACGCGACATCAAGTCGCCGATGTGACGCGGTCGGGACGTTGCGTCGTGTTGAGGACGACTCCGTTACGCGACATCAAGTCGCCGTTGTAACGCGGTCATGACGTCGAGCGCCACATCGAGGACGACATGGACGTGGTCATCAATGTCGACGTTTACGTCGACGCCCCACGCAACGTCGAACATCCCTATGACGTCACGTTAACGTCGTCCTGACGTCATCGTGAACGTCAACGTCATGACGAAGCCTTGACGGCGTGAAACGTCGTCGCCTTCGCCAGCATCAACGTCGATGCGCAGTCACGACGAAGTCTTGACGTCGTGTAACGTCGTCGACGATGACGTTGTGAAGAAGTCGGGACGTCTTCGTGACGTCGAGTTGCGTCATGCCGATAACGATGCAAACGAACTGACAACAAGCGTCCTTATGACGTTGCATTGACATGGACGCAGTCATCTTGACGTCCCGTGATATTGTCGTCGTCGTCGTCGTCATCAACGTCAACATTGACATCGTCGCCGTTGTAAACGCAATATGTCGCCAGAACGCAGTCTTGATGTCGTGTAACGCACGTTGTAAACGTCGATGACGACGATGACGTCAAGGCATCGTCCTGATGTCGCATGGCGTTTGTGACG
Organism: Ixodes ricinus; assembly: GCA_037355805.1. Classification (NCBI taxonomy): domain Eukaryota; kingdom Metazoa; phylum Arthropoda; class Arachnida; order Ixodida; family Ixodidae; genus Ixodes; species Ixodes ricinus. The sequence goes on from JAZHYW010003156.1 coordinate 27,493, forward strand.
ACAAGTCAGCTCTCGGTGACTTTACGTACGTGACGCCTGACGTCTAGGTTGTATAAAAATATAGTCCTGCGTTATATCGTTTCTATTACCTTGACCAGCGTGCGGGTCGAGCTTGGCGTTGGAACGAAACGCGTTTTTCATAAAAAGCAGCTAATCCGAAACACTCCGCTCGAAGCGCCCGAGAGGGCGCAACGAGCGAAGTGGCTTGTATTAGCCGTTTTTTGCCACATGCGGAGGTACCAAGATAGCACTCCGGTGGCCCCTCTCGTCCTTTCTAGTACACTCTAACAAGGGCATGAAGTGAATAAAGTGTATCCTTTTCTTTTTCATCTTTATTGTTTATTGATTTCAATCATATCAAATAAGGAACACATTATATCACACTACGCTTGTGTAGTTACTTATCTTCAATTTATTAACCTGACCCAGTAGTTAAACCATTCATTTGTCGATAGTAAATCTTCCAATATATTTTCTAAATGTAAAAGTAAAAAAACACGCACATCGATGATGATACAGACACCAACACCGCCCTCGACGATTTCCTGAACATTAGAAATCAGCAGTTTTGTCTGCCATCCGGCAGATAGCGCAACAAAACATCCAAACTGTTTTTATTGTTTTTAAAATTAACTAAGCTCTACACCTATCAAGAAACCAAAGCAAGATCACTGTGAAAGTCTAATACATCGCAATGTTTATATATTTCCTACAATAAATGTTATGCGATGCCTATGTAAGTTTGAAGGGTTCCTGGAGCGTTATGACTTTAAAAATAAAAAAGCCATCGTCCACTTACTGACCAACCATTGTAGTTCTAAATGCTATAAATATCTTTTTTATTGTTTAATTATTTCCTCAGCAGCATTTGAAGCACCGTGACTCGAGTCACACGCACATAAAATAATGCTATGTTTGATATAAAATATCTAAACAAAAAATGTTTAAACAACATTAAATCTTGATATGCATATTACCTATTCTAAGCACTACATCTGTAGCTACTTTCCTTACCCTAGCGCTTGCCATTACAAACAAATTTGAGCTGAGAAATGACAATTTTAGGGCAATGTTTGGAGAGATGAACAAAACAATGCAGTGCAAATACGACAAGAGTATATCGTTACATTCTGCTCCGACATCATCTTAATGGTATATTTAATGAATCGTTCATGAAATATGAACCAGCGGAGCAAGTGAGGGTCCGCGCCATCATATTCGCAACGCTACAAATGCGCGTGAACAATAGAAACCAATACATACATAATATAAAATAAAAGAAGAGTGCATTGCCTTTCGAACGACATTAATCATACAGAGCAGTATTCAAAAGAAGATGAGTAATGACCTGCCAAAAAGTACCTAAAATGCCACATCCAGTGGGTTCGTGGCCTTAATTTATCCCCTTACCTCTTTCCCGCGCAGGCGCATTCGTTTCGTGTGAGAAGCAGAATTTTCCCGGGTAAACTGCCGAAAGAAATGCTCTCGCCTTTAAAAATGCAGTCGCTTTAAAAAGGTGAAATTAAAAACTCAGAACGCTTGTTTCGGGTTTTATTACTACACATCTCTGATCAGCTTGCACAGAAAGTTGTTCCCGAAGGACCAGAAACTTCGCGATGTTCAGCCTCCTTTTTGCGGCGACTCGCTATCACGTAGGCTGCACAAATGATGGCGACTAACAGTATGAGTAGAACAGATCCCAGTAGAATGAATGTCTCCGGTTTCGGCGCCTGTGGCTCCAAAGTAGAACTCTGCAAGGTGGGCGGAATCTCTGCTGCCCTTGTAGTAGTTCCTAAAGATTGACTGGACGCTGAAGAATGTGAAGTGGTTTGGGTTGATGTTTTTGTGCTTGCTTCAGAAGTAATCATTGAGGAAGCTGAAGTACGGGACGTTTTAGACGTTACGACCCGCTCGGATATCCAGATCGACGCAATATTCGAAAGAAACCCAACTCGGCTTCGATTGTTCCAGTAGCGCATTCCGATAAAGACACGATCTATTTCGTCTCCAAGAAGCTCTGGGGGAACTCTGATTACCAGGTCTTGGAATCTTGAGCGGAGGGTACATGCGAGAAGAGAATATTTTGAAACGCACACATCTTGACATTTTCTTTAGATCACTTTACAAATGACTTATACAGAAGAAAAGACAACGTTCCATCAAACCAATTGTCGTCATTCACAGGACGCTATATTTGAGTGCACTGTTTACTGCACATGCACAGAACGCGTTCGCATGTATAAGCTGCTAATACCCAATTTACACGGCAGAGTAAAGTGCCTTTGACACAGGTACCTGTAGTAAAGGGAGCTGGAGATTGTAATCAAACGGCATATAAAGGTCCCTTTTGCTAAGGAATTTCCTGTGTTAAACGGGGCTCGCAAAGCTCCCTTTACAGCTACCCACGAACCCAAAATAAAAATTACACATATATTTATCTATCTATCTTGTTTAATGCATCATAACAAATCGAATATATATAAGTAGCAAATTATCAAATTAATATGAACAGAAATGTCATGGAATAATACATTAACGAGGAACACATACTCCAGCTAGCAGGTAGCAGCGGCGGCACGTGGGAAACAATGTCTGATACCAACCCGAACGCGATGGACCACAGCGAGCTATTTTTCGAGGTTGTAGACGACTCGTCCAAATCAAATGGTAGGAGGATGCGACCAATACTCCACCCAATCGTCTAACCCCTTCCAGTCTTCATACGCGCTTTGGGAGAGAGCAATGACCAGCTCCAACCTCGATGACCAGCTCATACTCGTGTCGAGGGCTGTGGAAGCAGGAAAAGCTCAAGGCGTCTTGGACTAAGAACTCCTCCCCATCGCATTCTCATAATAAAAATGTTTATTCTCTCTCTCTCTCTCTCCCGACCAGGACCTTTTACCCTCGTCATCGTCCGTTCCTTTCGATGGCGTGACTAGTGTAACCGTGAGACTCCAACTTGGTTCGTATCTGCCGGGCACTATTTGGCTACTTCAGTGAGAACAGTGCGGAAAAATGGAGCTGCTAAACAGAAATAAGGTCGCCCACCTCGCAATGAAAACTCGTAAACGCAGATGATTTAGGGCCAATGTGGCCAGTCAGGTCGGACGTTTTAAAGAAGGCCTCAGTTACCTGCGCCCGTTAAGTACCGCAAAAGTAAACACAAATAATATTCGGGTTTTAAATGTGATATTTCACACACAATAATCAAAAACTGCGCGTCAAGCCGATTTCGAGAAATAATTGTTTCTCATGGGCAGATCTTGCGGTTTAGCAGGAGCGCAATCGACATCAACTCAAAGTGCTCCGTTTATTTATCGTGTGATTCAGAACGACACTTACTTCAGTTTACCATCAGCTAAGTGACGTAAGCTAAACAAACCTTTACGCTTCCGTGTGAATTGGGTATAAGACTGGCGATCTTTGTGGTGTGGAAAGCAAGTTGCACTAGAGATGTGTAAGCTAGCCGTCAGCACCCGCTCGACATCCGCGGACTAAGCTATGGCCGCCTGTAAACTCGCTCTCTATATTTAAAATTCGAATAAACATTTTTTTAGTTGAATATCTTTTTATCGGGACGCGTATTCTTCCATCTGAGGTCCGCCGAACTGCATAAATGTACGGTGAGGACGGGGTCCAAGCAACTGCAGCCCTTTTATAATTTCGAATAAAAGCATAGTGACTACCCGAGTTTCGTGAAATAATCCATACGCGGTGTATCACAAACCGCTGGCCAAAGGTTGTTTAAAAAACCGCACATCGCAGAAAAAGTATGCGTGTCTTATCGCTGTTATTAACCGAGTACAAGGAACACTGTGGTCACCAGATAGCACGCCAAAGAAATGCCTAACTTAGCACAAGCTTGGCAATCCTAGAAGCCTAACATGGGTCTAGTTCCTTTTACAGCGGAGCTGTTAAGGGCCAGGTTCCCCAGGATCGTGTCCGTGTATGTCGACACAAACCTACCTGGACAGCTACCGCCATCTATAAGCGACGCGCGGCAAGCACACAACCAGTATGGTTTCCGCCGCCGCTCGTAGATGGCGGCTAACCTTTCCAGCTATAATAGAAGAATGGATAGTTGGGCGCGTTGGTGGGAATTCATCGTAGGAAACAGCGCGTAAAAAACAGACGACGACGAAGAAGAAGCACACAGTGTATCGAGTACAGCTCCGCTGGTCTTCCTTCTTCACGAGAGTGGAAAGGCTGAACGTTTTTTGCTCTAGCGCGTCAGTTAGTGCCAGAGTTTTTTTTTTGCGTTTTCTTGGCTTTTCTTTGACTCCCCGCATGATTGTCAAGGTGTCAAATTTGAGCCCAAAATTCCACGTATGAACCTAAGGAAGAACAGTCAAGCCTAAACATGGCACGTGTTTGACAAATTAGGGCCAAAGTCGCCACGATGAAAACCGGACAACCAGAAGTAATGCCATATCTGGCAGTTGTCTGGCGATCTAGACCCGAAGATTCGCCTGACCTTGGCAATGTTTGACAAATTAAGGTGAAGGTACCCCGACTCTGACCAAAGACGGTCAACTTTGGCTGTACCTTGGTTTTCTCGGTCTTTCTAAGACCATAAATAAAAGTTATGGTACAAAGAACTGTGTTGTCTGAGTTCTCAGCATGTCATCTAGAAATGCATGTGATGGGTTATCAGATGTAGGGACATGTCTCGACTTTTATAAACATTTTATGTTTTGTTTGGCGTTGTAGGAACGGAGGGGCGGATTTTGAATTTCCCAGCGGTTAGTCGGGACTTTCAGCGGTGTAATTGTTTTAACATATTTGTTGCCATGGTTCGATAGTATGCTTTAAAATGGCGAATGCTTCGTTTTTTCGCTGAAGACAAGAAAGCACACAAAGAAAAGCAAGCCGTTTCATTCTGGGTAACCACAGGACAAACCTAAATACTTCGGGCAGACTCCAGTTTACAAACATATGCAAAAACTGAAAAGACACACCTGCCTGCTCCTGGGACTTACAACACCAAAGAAGACAGCGACATACTCATGGGGCTTGTTGCAGAATCATGAGCAGTGTTGTACATTATTTTAAAGAAAAAAATCACCTGAAAGTTTGTACAAGCGAGCGACATTTACCCAAATTTGTAATGGCTGTAGACGCGTCATCAAAATTCGTTTCCCTATTTAGAACCCACGATTCCTAATGACAGACAAATTACCAACAAGAAAGCCACGTTCGGTCGTACCTTGGCTTCTAAGAACTCTTTAGTACCATAAATAAAAAACAAAATGGGCAGAATCTGGGCTACTTGTCATTTTCTCAGCAAGCCATCTAGAAATGCACCTGGCAGGCTGGCAGCTGTTGGGACACATCGCGACTTGTAGTGACATTTTTTTTGTTTGGTCTAATTTTATTTTACTGTACTCCATCTCACTTTAAGCGCAAGGAAGGCCATGGCTACAAGCACGAGCGTGTGTGCCTGGACAGTGCTTGCAATTCACGAGCGTCCGTGCTTGGCAGAACGCTGAAAGCCCGGAGCTTGCTCTTGTACCCTCGGTCTCGTTTGAGCTTAAAGTCAAACAGAGTATGAGAGAGGCGTGCAGCTGTTCCTGTGTAACCGGTTTTTGTTTATGTTAATATCCAGAATGCAGTAAAATAGTATCAAAGTGCTCACATGTCACCTGGAATTGTAAAATTGTTTATGCAAACTCTGCTTTTTTTAACTGAAAGTCCGGTTTCGCTGTTTTCGAACCTACAAAATCTTAAAATAAACCATATAAATCTTTGTCACGGCGCGCGAAGAGGACACAGGGCGTAGGTGTGGTCAAATTAGGCAAATAATTGAGAGCATCGGGTGGTATAAGTCAAAATATAGAAGTTTATTTTATCTGTAAGGACAAAATTAGGGATATTTTTTCCGAGTAAAGACTAATAGGAACTTTTTAATGTGGTCCTGTGAATTTTCCGAGTCGCCAACCGAAGAACACATTTGAGCGCAAAATGACACATCTGTCACTTTTCATTCGGAACTTTAGAAACCTCTATCCCTGTCGCATTCACACGCATTAAGAGAAAGCTTAGGTACTAATGAAAAAAACGAGGTGGGGCTCCAATCCACACTGTGAATGTGGTTGGCCTGCGAAGCTGGGCAGTCACCTGCAATGATTGACCACTGCACTATGGACCCTTTTTATTGCGAACGCATCAGGTGGTGCTTCACTCTTTTACGTACGAGAGAACTACCAGTCTATAAAAATAATGAAGAAAGTCCTGCTTAACACCACTGCATGAATTGAAGATGAAACGGTTTAACCACCAATTCTCTATGTGAACGCCAAAACAACGAAGCAGTGCGAGATCTGTCAAGATGTTTCGAGTATTCTTGTAAACCTACTTGCCTCCTACAACACGTACTATTGTACAGCCGAAGGCCGTTCTTTGATCTCCAACTTTGTTTTCCGTGTACCATTTATTCTTTCTAACACTGGTGACATATAAGCAAGCTCAACAGACTTGCAAAGACGGTGGGGCCGGAAGTCGCTTGGGACGCAAGCGGCAGTTTATGTTTGCAAACGGCCAAAGGGTCTATACCAAATGAATGACGAAAGCAAAGTAAATGCAACGTACCGAATCTCCTTTTATATATTAAATTTTATTGTACGCTGCCGTTGCCGCGTCAACTTAAGCGACCGCAATCTTCACCGAAAAACGCATGCGGGGAGCGCTATGTGCTTCGCATTGTTAGCGGGGCTAGTGACGTCACTCCCCACTTCGTACTCTTCCGTTGCCGCGGCAGCTTCTGCAATCGCAATCTTTACCTGGAAACTCATACTGAAAGCGATAACATGCTTGTCATCGTTCGCGCGCGTCTTTATCATCTATCATGTGGTTTGGGCACTTGTTTAGCGGTATTTTTATTGAAACAAGTGTGAAAACCACATGATAGATGACATAAGCAGCGCGGCGCGAACGGTGATAAAGCGCGCGCGGTGGTTTTCTGCTGACTATTCTGTCGACAACTGTTCTGTCGACGGACAAGAAAAAGAGCGACTAACGAGTCATATACAGCTTCGCTTTAAAGAAACAAAATAAAACGTGCTACAGGATTATTAATAGCAAACATTTTGGCTATGCTGTGTTGGTTTCTGTGTCATATCACTGGTGTGTTTTAGTGAGTCGTTTTTAGGCGAACGGTTGGTGCCCAACCGATCTGCCGAGGCAACATCGAACGCGTCCGCCCGATCGTGCGGGTACTCGGGAACGAATTAACCTTGTTGTTACCATTTCCTATTGTTGTTTCGGAAGGCATCTTTGCACACAGAAATATCGGAAACAACAACAAAATATGCCGCGCGTATCGGCGTATGCGGTCCTAGAAAAGACTCGCCGTCTTCTCACGCATTCGGCCCCCTTGGTACGGGGAGACATTTCCCATCATCACGTGGCCAAGAATCCGTGCTGAGTGGGGCGGCTGGGGAGTGGCGTTGGTCCCTCGAAGAAAGTAGGGGCTCGTCGCGTCGATGAAGGAGTTGCTTCCTCGACGGGAGATTGGTGTGGCCAATTGCTGTTCCTTGCTGTTCATGATACCCTACGAACGCGTCCTCGCTGCCGATGGACCCCACTTAAGCTTTGAGGGTGTAGCACTTGTGGCTCTTCACTACCAGAACATCGGTTATGCAAATCCGAAGCTACAAGCCAGCTGGATGGAGCACGACTGCCTCCACAGGAAGAGTACTGGATGAAGCAAGCAGAGGGCAGCCATGCCTCACCTGGCTCAACGCGTGGCGCATCCAGTTGACAAGCAGGATACCCAGGGACAGCAGTCGGCCACACCAATCTCCCGTCGAGGGAGCAGTTCCTACATCGACGCGAGGAGCCGCTACTTTCTTCATGGGACCAACGCAACCCGCAGATGCCCCACTCAGCACAAGTGACTCCGAACGGACGCAGGTACTGTGACCTCCGACCATCCTAGATCCCGAGCATTCCTCAGCATTCGTAAAACCGTAGACAAGCACGTTAAGCACATCATGCACGCAGAGAGACTTGTACTCTATTTAAAATACAACCTTCCCCTACTGGTCTCAGTCTATGCCTGCAACCGTCGTTAAATAGCTTTAACGACAATGAGTCTCAACTGTCGAGCGGTGTAACTCACGAGCAGTGTTGGGTAATGTACATCTAAGAGGTACTTCAAGTAAAGTACAAAGGAAATGAGACGCGATGTACTTTAGTAAAGTATTAAGTACACTGGGTGCAGCGTACTTGAACTAAAGTACTATAAATACAATGCACTTTCAAAGTAAAGTGCAAGTATTTATACACAATCTTTCATGATGCTTTTTATTCTCCTATACAGTGATTTTTTGACTGGTATGCATTTCCCAGGGGTAATCAGGAGTGCGTGACCTATTTTCAAAAACAGCGGCGAATATTTGATAAATTCAAGTGGCCACAGAGTAGTCATTTTCAGAAATGGAGCCAAATTCAGAAGTCCCTCTTCTGAATTTGGCGCCCCTTGCACTGGATTGTGAGGTGAGGTGACAACTCAACAGGTGTTCGTCGGCTGGGTTGAATGCTTTACTTTATTTGAGAAAACGGACTGTTTTTGCTGGCAGGATGCCTGCATGTCAAAGCCGGAACTGGATTATTGCACCCAAGGGGGTTAAATGTACTATGGTAAGTTACAGGTCAAGAAGGTAGCGGCAAATGGCCCTCAAAGGGATTCATATATTCTCCGCCACCTCCACACCCAATTAGCGTCCCATCGTTTCCGTGACGTCGCGGCCAACGCGGGAGGAGGTTCTTGCCTTCCCGTAAATATTTGCCTTCTTCTTTCAACTTTGACTTAGCGTTGTGGAAGCCACGAGAGGGAGATTAGAGTTTTCCTCCTCCGATGGAAACAAATACAACTTTCGGGGGTTAGGTTCCCCCTCCGATGGATACGAAGAGTACTTTCAGGGGCTCGGTTCCCTCTCCTATGAATACAAAGCTAGCTCTCTTAAAAAGTGGGGGTCGGAGACAAGTTGGCTGTAGACAATACCTATTCATTGAAATGGAACTGGGGGCGTCTTCAGTGAACTATTCTTTCGACTGCGGAAGGATATAAAAGGGGAACATCACGCTTCTGGGAGGAGCTTCGCCTACCTTCTTGACTTGTAACTGACTATGGGAGAGAGCATGACGTGAGCCCCGTAGCTTCCGCAAGCCATCCTCTCATAGAGGAGTGTCCTCTCCTTAATGAAAAAAACTGAGTGTGCAAGCGAGCTGGTGATAGTTAATCATAATGTGACCCCTGAGATTGGTTTTCGAAACAATTCAGTAACTTACAAATAAAAGGAAAAGGCAAAAGAGAATGTCTCAAAAGATTGTGACGTTCTCCTCTGTTGTCTTTTACTTCGACTTCAAATTTAATTTTTCCGCACCACAGTCTCAGCTACTACATCATGATTAATTTTGCTCTCATAATATTTTGAACCTCCTCGCTTGCGCTGACCCAGCAAGAAGTAGCGAGAGTTCAAAAAGCTATGGGAAAGCCGCCCCCAGAACAAACGGAGCGATGCGTCGTCTGCTCACGTTTCTGGTGAGAGTAGAATATCCCTCCCACTATTTCTTCGGAAGTTGACAAAGCATCATTTAGTGATACAAATTTAACAAAATTAAATTTAGGGAAGGTATTTTGAAGTCGGGAATCGTACTTTCCTCAAAAGTACAGAAAAAATACTTTAAGTAAAGTACAAGTTCATACTCAGAGAATGCACTTCAAGTAAAGTACAAGTTTCCTAAACCCACTCGAAGTAGTACATTAAGTACTCTTTTCTTAAACTGTTTCCCAACACTGCTCACGACGCATCTTTAAAACTGGTCGAAATTACTGAACAACACTACAAGAGGAAGGCAGCCGATCTATCTCGTAAGGAAGTAATAATTAGAAACAATGGGTCACTAAGCTGCGCCAAAAAATGCGGAGATAGACTTATATGAAGCAAAAAAGACGTGGGGAGTTGTGGGCCACCAAATAGAAGAAACTCAAACGTGCTGGAAGTCCAACTGCCGGTTTCCTATCAACGCCTCAGAGGAACGCACTAACAGCAACTGACGCAATTATATCCGTTCGTCCACCGTCGTGTAACACTACAGAAACCACAAGGATAGAACCACCACATCAAGCAGTAACACGCCTTTAGATAGTACTGACAGCCGACAGCGTCCTCAATCGTCTCCCCATAAATCTTCAAAAAGTGCGATATCCAGCAGTAACATAGGAAATTTATAAAGTACAGTATTAACCCCGAAGAGACCAACATGCTTTCGAAGGAATTAAGTTTCTGTCCCGCTTCTGGACAGTTTAACGAATTGAACCTGTACCAGGACCTGGACAACTTTTCACGAAATTTGCGACTCCTCGAATACTTTCACGACCACGAGCACAACGAGAGTCGGATAACTCTTACGAATCCTCATAGACAATGGACCCCAAACCCGCGAAGAGATAAATATCTCGACATGTACATTGAATTACGCAACGCGAAATTCTATCCAGTACAACCTTTCCCGATCATAAAATGAGTGCTTAAAAGGACTAATCACCAGAGACTATCTAGTTTACAAACCGGCAGACAAAGGCGGCGCAAGAGTTGTCATGAACAAACAAGATTACCTCGACGAAGGATTCAGACAGTTAAATGACAATTCCTTTTACCATGAATTGGAAACTGATCCTACTCAAATGTTGAAATCGGACATTTTGAAAACAGTTGCGAATCTGAATAAAATCGGGAAAATTACCAAAGAAGTCTTTAACGCTTTAAGACCATCCCATTCCAAACCTGGCCGTTTCTATTTACGCCTTGCTAGACATTTCCAACAATTCTTTCCTCGTTACTCTTGATCTGGCTTCGCTCTGTACCAACATATCTCACAAAGATGGAATCGCGGCAGTGGTTCAAGCGTATGAACAGACTAACCGCAAACTTGACATAGACGGAGATGTCATTTCGACACTAATTAAACTGTTCATGGAATACAACCACCTTGAATTTGAGAACAAGCACTATCTACAGATAATTGGAACTGCCGTGGGGACGACTAAAATGGCTCCCAATTACGCTAACATATTCATGGCTGAACTGGAAACCAACTTTCCCACCAAACGCCCTATTCGACTGCTGTTTTACAAACGCTATATTGACGGCATATTTATGATTTGGACTGGTACTGAGGACGAACTATTGGAATTCATGGCCGCCTTTAATTCCACACACCCGTCTATAAAATGCGCCCATTGTGTATCACAGAGCTGTATAAACACTCTGCATGTTAATGTCGAAATCACAGACAACTGCCTAAGAACGAAGCTTTATAGGACATCAACTGATAGAAAGCAGTATCTCCACTTTAACAGTTGCCACCCTAGGCACTGCAAGACGAGTTTTCTTTATTCTCAAGCACACATATTTAAACGGATTTGCTGAGACAGTGACGATTTCGAAGAAAATGCAATAGAACTGAAACGCGTACTGAGACAGTAGAAGCATCCGGCAAACGTAATTGACAATGCCGTAAGCAGGGCGAGGAACTTAAACCCTACAGACGTAATCAACAAACGAAAGGAACGTACAATAGCAGTCTAACCTCATCTTGACGTATGCAAATAATCTTCTGAATATCAACAATATACTGCGCAAAGACTACAATATATTGCCACAAAGCGAACGCCTGAAAGAAATATTCCCCACCGCACTTTGCGTAGTCTACCGACGTGGGAGGCATCTCAAGGACGTACTAGTCCAATCAAAAACCACCATTCTCGAAAGCATGGGCTGCCGATCGTGCCAAATACCTAAGTGCAAAGTGTGCAAACACATGTCAGAAAGAACGTGCGCCAAAAGCGCACACTTAAACTTTACGCGGAACATAAAGGCAGCTATGACTGCAGCACTGCGAACGTTGTTTACCTGCTCCGCTGCGGTGTCTGTAGCAGGCAGTACCTTCGATAGACGGATCTGGCTTTTTGGTTGCGCTCTAATAATAATAAAAGTCATGCCACTGCGCTTCCCGACCTTCCACTTTCAAAACACCTAACACTGCCTGAGCACACCATCGAGAGCATCTCTGTTACCATTTAAAAATCCAGCTTTCGCACAACAATTGAAAGAGAACAAAAGGAATTATTTCTTATTCACAAGTTGAATACTGTGAACAAGGGCATAAATGATAGCCCCGGGAGAGTATTTAGTGTACAGCTGGCCCCATCCTCATTACAGAACACACTCCCCTCCGTCCTTCAAACTCTTCCGAAACACGACCTTTACCTAAAAGCGTTAAACATTATTGATAACTCATTCAACAAAACCTAGAAAACCTTCTGAGAACGCCCTGAACGACTCCGTCAAGCAGGCATAGACTGAATTTTCCTAAGACTACTCGATTCCCACAAACACTGCAATCTTCTGATAGCGAACCCTGAGAGATACGGGATTAAGATTTTTCGGGAGTCGCGGTGATAAGCATCCCCTCCGAAACCCCGTCCTCAAAGGTTCCGACAAGGGGACTGCCCCCTCGGGGCCCTGAGCAACTTTATCTGCCTGCGTTTGCGCTGTACTAGTGTTTTGAAACGGCGATCTGGGTTGTATTCTTGCTTAAGCTTGTTCCCTGTCTCCTCTCTCTCTCTTTTGTGGATGGGGGAGAGAGTGGGTTGTTAGATATATATACCCTCTCGAATTGTAGATGTTTTACCTGATGAAGAGCGGTTCCCGCTCAAAACGTCGTAATAAACTTTGTTGTAGTAGTTTCCCAGCAAAACACTTCTTACTTACTATATAACTGAGAGGGAGCAAAACCCCTGATGGATAACAGCAACAACGGGTGAGTTTATACTTCGACGTTTCGGCCGAGTCCGGCCTCCGTCAGAAGTCTTCCTGACGAAGGCCGGACTCGGCCGAAACGTCGAAGAATGAACCACCGTTGTTGCTGTTTCCATCAAGGGTTTTGCTTTTCCTCTCAGTTATACCCCACGCCTTCGGCCCCCCGCCACCATGCCCGTTGTATATATATATATATATATATATATATATATATATATATATATATATATATATATATATATATATATATATATATATATATATATATATACAGTATATATATATGGGTGGTTTCATCTCAAATCGTGCAGGCAAAAAGAATCAAATTTTTGCTTTCGCTGAAAAAAAAATGTTATGGTGTCGTCTCTAAAAACGCAGTCGCCACAAACAGCAAGTTGCTTGGATATTTTGTTCTCGACTTACGAATTTTAAGAGAGGCCGCGGAGGAAAGCAGTGTTTTTCACATCCGTCGTGGGTTGGATGTTTCGCTCGATCTCCCGCCGTGGATTTTCAGTTCACATTATATTAATTTTCTTTCAAGCACTCTGTGAGTACAGTTAAAAGGCTCTAATGCCATGAAATATTTGTAGGCGCTTTGCTTTTTTTTTGTAAAAAATGTCAAAAACACCCCCTGGGTTAATTGTTGATGAACTTTGACAATTAAATACTTGCGATCTACTTAGGTTACGTCGATATTTTTTACGTCTATAGAGTGCCCAAAACACGCTCTGTATATATATTATAAAATCACTGAGTTGTATAAAATGCCCTTTGCGGTGCGTTTATGTTAATGTTATGCTAAAACCAAAATGTATCCATTTTGAGATAAATTTTCTCAGAAAACCTATTTTTTATTTCTTTCATTTTTTGCTACAATGTAGATATGATAGTTGTCTACTCGAAAAGCAAGTAAAGAAAGTGTGTATTTTGCTTGTATGTTTTATATTTAAGCATCAATATCGTAGAAAAACGTGTTTTTATGGTCCAAAACGGACTTGCGAATTGCGCGTCTTCAGAAACTGGGAAATATTCTTTCCTTTTTTCAACGTTCTCATATAAAAACGAAGTAGTTCCACCCTGTTATATACAAAGCAACACTTCTTAACAGACCAGCAGGCGTCGTAAATGTCTAATGCGTAGAAATCGTCAGAGGTCATATTGATTCGGGGTCCTCATTGACCTATATGAACGTCCCGCCCTTTCGGAACCAGCAGATGACCACGACCTTTCGCGCTCGTTGAATTAGATAGGACGGCCCGTGACAGTAAAGCGAGCAGCGAACCCTGAGTCACGAGGAGGGAAATGGTAAGAATGTGGTGTTGACGAGGCGAACAGTGACGGCCACCCAGGAGGAGTCAGTCCGTCAGAGTATTGCAGTAGGGAAAGCAAAGGAAGTGCTACCCGGAGGATGAGGACACCACGGCCTTACAATATCGGCGGTCAACAGCATTTCTGCCTGCCTAAAGAACGCCGCGTGCGCGCTAAAACCGGCGGCGCGAGACAACAATCCCACAGACGCACACACGAAGATGCGCCGGTTCCGATAGGGATGTGGGCAAATCTTAAAACCAGCCATCCGTGCACGCGTGAAACGATACCGCGTATTTGCCCAAGCTTCGAGCGCCCTATATATATCCTTGAAACGGCCGTGCTCTATCTCTCTCCGCGGGGATACGATAGCACCGAAGGGTTATCTCTTTTGGAAACAGCGAAGCCCGCTAGTTGGGTCGAAGTCAGCCTCCTTGTTAACTATAACCGTTTGTGAAGAGTGGTCTTCTCCTGAGATGAAAAGTTAGCGCCGGCTGACGTGCTCTTCTGAAAAAGGCGAGGGCAAAGAGGAAGTTTGAGTTACCACAGTAAAGGCCCATACGCACATCCGCGTTTGAACGCGTTTGAGTGCGTTGCGGCGTCCTTGCGGCCATGAGCGGTCGCTTGCGGGGCGACGGGCGCCTTCCCGCAACGCTCCGTAGCGCGACGCAAGCGAGTAGAGACTCGCTCAACTTTCCGAAGCGTTGCGGTGCGTTCGACCAATCAGAAGCCGAGAGAGAAGAGGAGGGTGACGTGTCCGCTCGCGCCACTCGGCCGACTCGGCGAGACGTCCGGTTCTCCCGCTCGCAGAACTTGCTTTTCCGTTTTTAGGGAGCGGTGGGGAGTGAATTTTCCAAGGCTGCGATGGTTCAAGCTTGACAAAACGTCGGGGAAGCCAGCGGGATTGTCCCAAGATCGAACAGTTCGACGCTGTGGCTGTGCGCCTACATGTTGCCTTGGATTTCGCTTACTATTGGTGAGCCGCTAGCAACGATAGCACGTTCTTATTGGCTCTTGATTGCGGTTCACTGCGTGTCAACGCAACTGTGCGTACAAGTTTGGCGCAAGCGCTCTTCGCAACGCAACGCGTCCGCTTGCCGCTACAGAACGCACCGCGCTCAAGCGCGAATGTGCGTATGGGCCTTAACTATCTCGAAAGCTCCTCTCCCGATATGAAGCTCGAGGCATGTTACGTCTCGGTTGCCTTCTCGCGCATAAAATTGCGCTGCTCGAATCTATTCTTTACTTTGTTCCGCACAGCCGTCGTGGCTGTACGGATCAGAGTGAAGAATAGCTGTGCGGAACAGAGTGAAGAATAGATTCGAGCATCATCTGGACGCCGTCATCCTGCCAGGCTCCAGTGTAGTGGGACTGAACTCGGCGTCGGTCAGTTAAAACTTTCTTTCATTTCATGTGTGCTTCTTCTCCCCGCTGAACTTTGTTTCTCGGGTGCGGTTCCGCTGAATGTTTTTTTGGAATGTTTTTTTACGAACTGTTTGCTAGCATTGTTTACTTGTTGGGTTTATTTCGTCATGACGTAGCGGCCTGACGGTGTTGTTCAGAACGTGTTCGCACGCATTTGGTTGCGTCCCTTTTAGGGAATGACTGGATGAGTTCATTCTTGTTCTCGCCATGCGGCTGATTCTCCGTCTTGATTAAATTTTGTTTGTTTTTTGCTTTACCTTTACGTGTCGTTGACTTCTTTGTCTGACTCCCCACCAGGCGTGGACCTATCGCCTTGCCATCGGACGAACCTAAATATTTTATACTTTTAGCGCAATTTTCGTTAAGATGGGAGTTGGGTAATTTTATTCTTACTGATTTATTTTTATTCCCTACCCCTCTGCGTGACAATCTCTCCGTTTGTTTCGGACCGTTTCTGTGTTCACCTTTGTGCATTAGAGAAGTGAAAGGCCATTCCGTGGTGATCTGTGCGATGTGCGGTGAACAAACCCTAGCGCTTGGTTTCGGAAAGAATTGTATATAATATGTCAATTATGTGGTAACTTTCTATGTCTTAGTAATATAACAGAATAGCTGGTCATGCTAATTACAGTGAAAGTTTTATAAATCGAAACAATACAACGTGTGTGCCTCTTCGATATTGAAAGTCTACTAGGCCTGCTGATTTTATTAGATATGTTGCTCGTGGTTTTCCGCTCTTATGAAAACAACTATTCAATACCACAAATTGCGTTTATAACTGATTACAAAACGAAGACGAAAGTGCCACAAAACGTTTTCACAATTCATAGAAACGCACCGGTCGCTATGTCTGAGTTAGGTCTTGCAGAACGAAGACGTCTTTTTTCCGATATTGAGGCTTAAATATAAAGCATACAAACTAAATACACACTTTCTCGACTTGCCTTTCGAGTAGACAACTATCATATCTACATTCTAACAAAAAAAAAAAATAAAAAAATGTGTTTTTTAGACAATTGATCTCGAAATTGATACTTTTTGGTTTTAGCATAATATTACCGTAAACGTACCGCGGAGGACATTTTATACAACTTGGTGATTTTATAATATATATAGAGAGCGTGTTTTGGGCTTTCCATAGACATAAAAAATATCGATGTAACCCAAGTAGATCGCCACTATTTAATAGTCAAATGTCATCAACAATTGACCGAGGAAGCGTTTTTAACATTTTTACAAAAAAAAGCAAAGCGCCTAAAAATATTTTATGGCAATAGAGCCTTTTCACTGTACTCACAGAGTGCTTGAAAATAATTAATATAATGTGAACTGAAAATCTACGCCGGGAGATCGAGCAAAACATCCAACCCACGACGGATGTGAAGAACACTGCTTTTTGCCCCGGCCTCTTAAAGTTCGCAAGTCGTGAACCAGACTTTTAACGAACTTGCGGTTTGTGGCGACTGGGTTTCTAGAGACGACGCCATGACATATATTTTTTTCAGCGAAATAAAAAATTCGGCCCTTTTTGCCTGCACGATTTGAGATGAAATCACCCATATATATATATATATATATATATATATATATATATATATATATATATATATATATATATATATATATATATATATATATATATATATAAACAGGGTGTTTTTTTCTTCTTACACAATTGTTTAAAAAACGTGAAAGCTACAGTAATGCGGTTTGTGCAGGTGGGTTATACGGCCAGGCGGACATTATGTGGGTGACTAATCTTTGCGATAAGTTGGATAATTAATTAAAATTCGTTATATAACTTTTTAATTAGTGAGAATAGACATATAGTTCCAATTAGGAACTTGCTGAGCATCATCGAAAACCACTAAATCAACTATTTTTTGAAGGATATAACGCCGGGCCAGCATTTTACGGCGTTCTGTAAAAACGCTTCATTTGGACGCGTTTCTAGATATCAGTTTCTTATCAGAGCGCATCTTTGCGCCCGCGGTCCTGCTCCCCGGTGGTCGCGGCGCGAAACCACCCCCTCGCCTCCCTTGTAGGATGGAGGGAAGTAGGGCGCACGTGTGTTGCGCGTCTCAGCCACGGGGGAGCAGGACCGCTGGTGCGGTGATGCGCTCCGATAAGAAACCGAGATGTAGAAACGCGTCCAAATGAAGCGTTTTTACAGAACGCCGTAAAATGCTGCCCCGGCGGTATATCCTTCCAGAAATAGTTGATTTAGGGGTTTTCGATGATGCTCCACAAGTTTCTAATTGAAACCATATGTCTTTTTTCAATAATTAGAAAGTGAATTAACGAATTTTATATTAAATAGCCGACTTATCGCAAAGATTAGCCACCCTCATAATGTCCACCTGGCCGTATAACCGACCTGCACAAACCGCATTAGTGTAGCTTTCACGAATTTTTTAAACAAAAGTGTAAGAATAGAAAAAAAAACACCCTGTATATATATTATGACTAGTGTTCACAAGGCGAGGGATTTCTTCTAGAGCTGGGCGATTAACGGCGTACTCTGTCCCGAGGCGGATACATATATATCCCTTTTCAGCCGTATGTTGGCCGTCGACATTTAGTGCGTGTGCTATCTGGCTCTCATACTAATATGAGTTTGAGACCCCTGGATTCACCGGTTAAAAAACTAATCGCGATTAAAGCAAAATTCGATTAATCAGGACGTTAATTGATGAATTTCCCAACGTTAAAATAAACCACTGGCGGCAGGCATCATACAAACTTTGTTGAAAACAAACGTCCAACTCCGCAAAACAAACACTTCGAGATACCACATGCCAATGCTTGGCAGTGAGAATGATAACATATGAACTTGCGTGCTCAATTATGTTCTTTGGGCACGCCGTCGTGCTGTATTTTAGGTGGATGTAATTTTGAAAGACCCAAGTTCAAAGGAAAGGGTGGTGACCGAACCGCTGTCATGTCAGCAACGAGATACAGACTTTTTCAACTGTCGGGAAGTCGGCTAACCGCTTGTGGACGAACCTTTCACCTTACAATAAAACCACAGCTGCGTCTTTGGACCACCTTAAGATGTTGCTTGCACCACTCACTCAAGCTCATCCTGCATCATCTGCCATAATTAAAAGCTTTATAAGCCTTCCTCGTTCACGTTCTGTTGAACACTTCCCAATCTCCTGCGGGGACGAATCGGTTGCAACGAGAAAACTCACTAAAACTCCCTACCGTCTTCTTCGGTGCATGAAGCTTATGTAAGTACAACGAATCTAAATTGTAACTAGTCTTGCGTCACATGGCGAAAAATCAGTTTAACGACAATATTTTTTATACTTGGCAGCGAATCTCCCAACAATGTGTTATTTTATAAGTCCTGAAACATAAACGATTAGCATATCTCTATCTTTCGGCAATACAAAAGACGGGAGAAGACATGGTTATTAAACTAGCCAGCTAATTAACGTTACACATTATTATAAACCGGAGACGACGGACGACCAGGGGACAAGCACACACGTATTAATCATGAGACACCAATATTTTTTTCTTTTGCCCTACGTCGCCGCCTCTTTTGAATAATCTGTATCAAGAGACGGAATGACTGTTATGTGCTGTGACGAGCTCATTTAACACCTGAGAATGTTGTGCAGAAAAAGAGAAAAAAATAAGGTACTCTATGTCACTAGTTGCGTGCAGTACAGGCGGAGAGAGCGCTGGGCGAGGAGAGAAAGGGCGAGCACTAGAAAGGCTGTGGAAGAGGTAAGAAACCTTCTCTCCTCTCAAACGTTCATAGTGCTCTGCTTTCTCCACTCGCCGCCCATTACCCTCCTCTTCCTCCCCGCCTTCCTAGTGCTCGCCCTTTCTCTCTTTGCTTGGCGTTGTCTTGTCCTGCAGTGTACACAACTAGTGAAACGGAGAATTGTCGAAAGAACAAACAAAGTGAGCGTCTCAAACTTTGCTTACTTGCAAATTTTTGAAATATCCTATGCATACCCACACAGTCGCACTGACTTAAGCAGAGTTCTCCTTTGTTAGAAGCATTTTCAACTACAAAGGCCATAGGCATTCACAAGAGACCAAGCAGTAGAACTCACAATACAATGCCCTTATAACATTAATAACTCCTGGAGAGTGGGAACAAGAAGGACTAAGAACAAACATAGCTAGGTGACTGGTGCGTGACTGAAAAAATCCGCCTGGTCCTTGTATCAAATCGGGAACTCTCCATTCACCAGGCAGATTTTTTCAGTCGCGCACCAGTCCCATAGCTGTGGTTGGAAATTTGTGTTTGTCCTTTGTCCCCCTCGTTCTTCCTCTCGAGAAATTATTATCGTTATACTTGTCCAGCTTGTTTGCACACTTGCAATAATTGCATTATCATCTGTACCCTCATCATCAGATGCGACGGGAGGGACCTACGGTGCCTACATCTGGGTGACTCGAGGAACACGGTGACCACTGCGTTTTGCACCGCAACTCGGGCAAAGCTTCCCAAAATTGTGGCACCACTTTACATCTCTTCCTGTCTTCACATAAAGGAAGACCCTCACACAGGTGTTTCGTTACTCAATGGTATACGATGTACGGCATAGAAGTCTTAACATCACTAGATGTAAATATATGAGAGTCTCTCGTCACAATTACTTATGTCCTTTCTACTTCATTAAAAGTATCTCCTCCTTACTCTGCTCCCTAAATATCTCCGTGTTCATATAACCAATGATCTGTCCTGGAATATTCACGTTTAGTACGTCACTGAGAGTGTTAACAAATTGTTGGGTTACATGAAACGAAATGTTTCGCTTGCGCCCGTTTCATTAAAACATTTTGATAAAACTCTCGTTCGTACCAAACTTGAATAAGCCACCTCAATCTGGAAAACGGTGTCACCCTCTAATCTGCAAAGGATGGTATTCAAAATCGCGTTGCTCGTTTTATTATTTCCCATTATCAAAGAGCATCTAGCGTGACTACCATGAAAGCATTCCTGTTATTGGCCAGTCTCCCACTTCGCAGAAAAATGTATCATCTAAATTTGTTCCACAAGATTTATCACTCTAACCCGACACTTCGTCATGCGATATTTTCCAAACCATCTTAGATATCATCACGCATTGATCAGGAATTAAAAGTCGGAATCCCCGATGTAATACGTCCACTTTCAAGGATTTTCTTTTGCCGAAAAACCTCCATACACTGGTATCGCCTTCCCGCAGTCGTTGTCGCAAATACTGACACTGATTGGTTTAGAGTTTCAAGTACTAAGCTTTTACATAATAAGTCCTAATGTTTCAGTCTTTCTTTTTTTACCTTTCTTATTATGTCTAACCTTTTGTCAGTATATAAAACACACTCCTCTCTGTAATGCCCTCGAGCCTGAAAGAAAACTAAATGAAAGAAAATAAAACAATCTGAGGAACGTTTTGGCGTTACTTCGAAGCTGCATCGAGGCTTGGCTTATGCGGTTTCCAATAAATCCTATCCCTATTGTTTCTTTCACTACTCTCCTAACACAAGTCTGTCGTTTATGTAGAACGGGCCTTTCTGACCATTGCACAGCACAACTGCTGCACTCCTGGATGTGCTTTGCGATCTCTGAGTTCATTTGTGCTGTGATATTTCTTTTATATTTTAATAACCTGTCGTTCACGGATCTCGATCTTTGTCCCACGTAGTTGCACCCTCATGCTCACGGCATCTCATACAGCGCACACTCAACACAAGGAACTGAACGCTTTCAATGAACTTTCTGGCAGCCTCTATACCTTGACTGAAATGGTTCCAACTTGTTTATTTTGAAATATGCACAGAATACTACGTCTACTACAATTTTTTTTCCGCAATCCCTTAGGTTATGAGAAATTTTGTGAAAATGCGGCCACACGCGCGTTACGCGAATCGTGCGCTCATTTTAGGGGCAATATGTGGTGAAAGCACAATGAACGAGACTAGAAGCTACAGGATATAAAGAGGAGTTTATATAAATTCTATTGGAATTTAAGTTCAAAATTAGGATCAGCAGAAGGAGCAAAAAGAAGAATATAGCTGTTATACCGTATTTCCACGGAGTACCCCATAAACTAAGGCTTTTACCAAAACTTTTGCAGTAGACATAGTATTTTTTTTATATTTCAAAATGAGCAGGTTGACGCCATTTCAGTCAAACCATAAAGGATGCCAGAAGGCTCATGGGGAACCATCCGTTCCTTGCGTAGAGAGCGTGGTGTATGAGATACCGTTAGCATGTGGGTTCAAGTGCTTGGGGACAAACCTCGAGGTGCGTAAATGACAAGCTATTAGAGAATAAGACGAATGTAAGCAGAAATGCGTCAAACTCAGAAATCGCAAAACACACTCAGAAATGCAACAATATTGCTACGGACTGGACAGGGAAGGAAGTTCTACACAAAGAGCTGAGTGGTGTTAAGTGAGTCGGGAAAGAAACAATGAGGATAGAACTATCGGAGACTGCATAAGCCAAGCCTTGATGCAGATTGAAAACAACTCCAAGAAGTTTCTCAGAATATAAACATTATACACTTTTATGTGTTCTTAAGAGTGAAAGAGCTGGGAATCGGTGGTATTATTTGGGAAGCCTTGCTCGGCTGGGGGTACAAAGCGCAGCACTCGTCGTGTTCCTGAGGTCACCCAGATGTAGGTTACCAAGCTCTCTCCCGTATGGTCCTGAAGATAAAGGGAAGTTAGTTTTGACTGTGACCGCTTGGTTTCTTGTGAATGTGCTCGTCCTTTGTATATTAAAATGCTGCAAACAAAAGATATCTCTGCGTAGAAGATGAGAGTGGCTGTGTGGTGAATATATAGGACGTTTGAGAAACAAGCATGTTAGCTGAGTTTGAGAGGTTCCCGTCTGTGTTTGTTACTTCGACCAACAGCTTTTGCTTCTCTGCACTACAGTCTCAGGTGTTAAACGACATGACAAAAGACGGAATGTTAATTCTTTTTGAATGATAATAATCAAGGTCTTACTTCCAAGGGTCAATCGGAGTTAGTGATCCATTCACTACGTCGTCCCACGTGATGAGTGTGGCCTTCGTAAAGTTGTTTACGAGCCTTTCTTCATTTTCACTTATTCTAATCTCAATGAAGGAAGCTGCAATAAATTAGGTAGAATTAACGGTGGCGTGCAAATCTGTTTACATACTAAAGCGCACGTTTCCAGTCGGGACAACACGTGAAACTGAACTAATCCAAGCAAATTATTAATACGCTATTACAACATCAAAATATAAGGGATTTGAGTTAAACAAGCAACCAATATTAAGGGAAGGCTGACACAAAACTATAAGAGTTGTATTGCCAGTTTAGCGTGTTTTCAAACTAAATTTAACTTCCATATAATATAGCTTGAAATATTGCAATTTTGAAGGTGGTGCAATTTTTAGCGGCTTTCAGGACATTTTGGCGCGCCTTCTCGACGTCTAAAATGTTTTTAATTTATGTTTACTCATCATATATTGCTTATTTTTTCTGTCAAGTTTCCGTAGTGAGCCATAGAGCTCACATAATTGTGTTAGGTGAGAGGAAGCGACACGACGCCATTGGAATAATATACTCAAAAACACTGGAACGTGCTGTGAACTGATTCATGCGTGAACCCTTGAACCTATTTTTTAAGTCCGCCAGGGGCTCTAAACTCGTCAAACACAAAGTTGGGGCCGAAGTTGACGGGCCGCACCGATTGAATTATCACGACGATGACTGCGTTCTTTTGTCGCCGGCGCCCAATCGGGGCGTTTTGCGACCTTTCGACTCCAGCTTTGTGTTTCACCAGTTTAAAGCCCCAGATTAAATAGGCCTGGCATAGTTTGTATAAGTGTCAGAGATAAAGGAGGCTTTCTATTATTCTTAAATTCCAGACTGGTTACAAGAAGCTTCCAGCCACGTCTGAAAAGTAAGATTCCATCACTGCAAGCAACTTCCTGCAAAGCCTAGAAAGTTGTCATCTGATGCTTTATATTGCCATCGAATGTTGCATCAAACTTCGGAATAATGGAGGTGTGTATGTTTTCAGGTAAGCAACATACATGGAACTCGCAGAAACAGAAATATGAAGCAGTGTACTCTGTTCAGTGCATGGAAGTTGTCTGGGTAAAAAGAAAAGCTTGCTTTTAGAGGCTTTTCCTTTTTGCTATTTCTATATTAGAGGACAGTAAATTGAATTAAAGAGATTTTCTTGCCCTGCGCCCTAACGTCTGCAGTTATAAACACGTTTTCCAGACGTCTACTGCGGATCTTTGAATTTTACTTGGCAATGCTGTCTGAGAGGTGGCCCAACACATACTATGCATTACAAAAAGTTGAATTAGGTGATATGGCCTAGAATGTTAGAGCGCATTTCAGGTAAAGACTGTGTGAAACATTTTAAAAAGTTTTAGTTATGTACATAAGATTAGTCATGACATAAGGCAACAAAACCTCAAAGAGTAGCATAACTAGAGGAGGGAATTTCGAGACATGTCCTGATTTTGAGAAGTGTCCCAGTAACAGTGTCAACTACCAGTACACATCTATCGAGCAATTTCCATTTGGTTTTTTTCAATTTATTATCCCGAATTGTCTCTATTTTACGTTGAGCGTCTTCGAAAGTTTCAACATTGCCCAGATTGTCCCGATTTTTATTAAGCGGGTTGTACGGCGTTTACTTCATAATCCCCTATTTCCGTAAATATTTACTAAAACACCAACAAACATCGTTGAAAGAGTAACACAAAAATTCGGCAAAAATAATTTGTTCCGATGGTGTTAGATTTACGATTTTGGACCTCACCGCGTTTTTAAAGTGAAACTTTTTACTGGGAACAATTAAAAAATGGCGTCAGCGAAACGGAGAGATTTAGTCTTTAACTATACTCGGAGACAACTTTTCTTGACAATGCAGTGGAGGGTACAGGCACGCGTTCTCTCTCCCATTTTGCGCGGTAGATAAACCTGTACGTGGACTCTCCTCCTCTCGATTGCATTGCCAAGAAAAGTTGTCACGGAGTATCGGCTTTGTTCCCAACTGATTGCAAGCAGTTTCTTGGTGTTAAATGAATACTTTAGAAGCTCGCTCCAGCACCCGCGCAGCAGCACGGAACAAATGCTCGGCATAATCCATTTATAGACTGCCTACTCGAGCCTGAAAGCCGGCCTTCCCCTGATGTCACGACACAGAACAGCGGTGGAAGTTTTGAATGTTGTTTTTTGCCATTATTTTAACTTGCCGATTTCACAATAACTATTCTGACTTTTGCGATACTAAATAGCATACCGTAAGGGCTAATGGCCGGTGATCCCGAAAATATAGTTAGGGTAGGTACAAAAGTCGGCGGAGTATCTTTTGAAGTGTCGAGTTACTTTACTGAAACGCCTCGTACACATGGTGCCTTTCACCCATTTTCGCATTGGCAAGGAGCCCGCGCAGCATCCTTTCGCCAACGGCTCCAACGGCGTTGAAACCACGTGCGCTGCCTTATATGAGCCGGCTGCCTTCCATACAAAGCATGTTACTTGCATTGCTCACTCTTTGCGTCGAGTGGCAGAGCAGATTTGCGAGTTGCACCCTACGGTAAATTGACTAGTGTCTGAAGCAGAAAAATTGCTCTCGAAATCTGGAAACGAACGTAAGTTCTTTGCCTCCTCTGCAAACCTACCCTTACTTCCGGAGCCTGTGGTAACCCCATGGGGCATATTTCTAAGAGCGGCAATGTCGCTACACAGAAAATAACGGAAAGGTGGCATTACTTGTGGAGAGATTAAAGGGGACAACTGTTGCCGCAAAGCTGCCGCAAGAAAATGTGATCAGCGACACTCTTGCCAGTGAGCTCTACAATATTGAGAAGTACGGATTTATACACAGACGCGATTGCAAGGCTGAAAAGAGTGAGGCTCGATGTAGAGATGCAGTTTGCAAGCTTGGATTGTGTTCTACAAAAGTTGGACGGCTTTGTGAAGGGCAAATGTCCTAGGTCGCCTGAAAAAAATCACTGACATAGAGTGGGTACGTTCACCAAGAAATTCATATTGCGTTTATGACTTGGATGCTAAACGTGCCTTCGGGTTTTTGCTGCTTGTCTTTGTAGAAGCAGAGCTATCGATTCTCCGTCTTTAGTAATTTGATAAAAAAAGGCAGAGCTCAGCCTGGGCAAACAAACACTTAAAATGCTCCTGACCATTTCTTTGAATGCACAAGAGTAGATTGCGTGTTTTAATAATAAAAAAGTTCAGTAAATATGTCAACGCTAATAACCATTCAATACTTGAAAATATAAAACAGCGAGGACGAGGACGGGAACAGGACATCTTTCAAAACGGAGTTGGGGTTTGGACGTCCTCGCTGTTTTATACTTTCAAGTTTTGTATCTATTAACCAACACGCTCGTTTTCAATTGTAATAATCATTCTGAGCGTACTCAGGGAAGCGTAAATTGTCCAGAAAAGTGTGCTGAAGTTTTGAAATTTTCTGTCCCGGTTTTGTCCCAACCGAGACATTGGTAGCAGCGGCAGCAACAGCTACAAAAGATTGACTCCGCTGAAAATCCTTCCACGTTGAAAGGCAACTTTAGTTAAGTGTCGCACTCTCACATCTGGTTGACTTGTCTTTGCGCTGCTACGGTTGCCGCGCTGAAATGTTTTTGTAGTTTGCGTCCGTTAGTTATTTTACGAGTATCTAAAATTGTTTTGTGCTATGGCTAACTGCTGTGTTTGTTGAGATGCACCGTCCGACGAAGATACTGTCATGGCTGTACTGAATGCAAATACTTCTATGACCAGGGAGTTTGTTTCGGTGTTTCAGAATGGACATCTAAAACACAAGGTGAGTCTTGGCATGATGAATGGCGTTGCCCGACATGTGGAACAGCTAGGTTGAGGAGTGGCCAGGTAGCACAGAAGTCGGACGAGGGCAACGTGACCACTACTCGCGACTCTAATTCACGATAGATGGCGCCGCTCGTTTTTCAAAATAGCGGTTATACTGAGGGTCGGAGATGTGTGCCGCTGCTGAGCCTGTCTAGCTTGCTGGCTTCACTGAGTGTCACAAAATATTCCCGCTTTTAGGAGGAAGCTAAGGTATTATGTGCGCAGGCCACCGATTTATTTTGAAAACAAAAATTGCGTTTAGCGTAATATTTACACCAGGAGGCACGTTTTCATTCCAGAGTAAAACTGAAACTAACCACTATCTTTGGATATTTTTCTCTCAGTGTATGTCTCAATTTCGGATTCTTTCATAACTCAAAATGTGTCTTACATCGTAACTATTTAGTTAAAGAAATTGTACGTGGAAACTTTAATATGTGATGTACCTGTTTGCTCCAGGCACATCAAAATATTTTGGAGTTCAGTGACCTTTTAAAGATAGGGTCTTTTAAACACTTTAGAAGTAACACAAAACATTCGTATTCGCTAAAAAAACATATAAAACACATTGGTGATATTTGTGCGTTCTCGCTGCCTTTTTTGCTCAGATAATTATCATGCCAAAAAATTATCTGCAGTGACTTTTAGTGTGTTTTGGGTATTTAAATGATTAATTGATTTAACATTGTTCGCAGCTCAAGAATAACAGAATAAATCAAATTTTTCGCAATGTGTTCACAAAACGTATATATTAAGAAACGTTGTTCTC